>JAGHMJ010000030.1:0-13165 GCA_018749465.1 Paracanthobrama guichenoti
TAAAGTCAGAATTGATATAAAGTCAGAATTGCGATATAAAAGTCAGAATTGTGTGATATAAAGTCAGAATTGTGTGATATAAAGTCAGAATTACTTGATATAAAGTCAGAATTGTGTGATATAAAAGTCAGAATTGTGTGATATAAAGTCAGAATTGAGAGATATAAAGTCAGAATTGTGTGATATAAAGTCAGAATTGTGAGATATAAAGTCAGAATTGAGAGATATAAAGTCAGAATTGTGTGATATAAAGTCAGAATTACTGATATAAAGTCAGAATTGTGTGATATAAAGTCAGAATTACTTGATATAAAGTCAGAATTGAGTGATATAAAGTCAGAATTGTGTGATATAAAGTCAGAATTGAGTGTGATATAAAGTCAGAATTGTGTGATATAAAGTCAGAATTGTGAGATATAAAGTCAGAATTACTTGATATAAAGTCAGAATTGAGAGATATAAAGTCAGAATTGAGAGATATAAAGTCAGAATTGTGTGATATAAAGTCAGAATTGTGAGATATAAAGTCAGAATTGTGTGATATAAAGTCAGAATTAGAGAGATATAAAGTCAGAATTGAGAGATATAAAAAAGTCAGAATTACATGATATAAAGTCAGAATTGAGAGATATAAAGTCAGAATTGAGAGATATAAAGTCAGAATTGTGTGATATAAAGTCAGAATTGAGAGATATAAAGTCAGAATTGAGTGATATAAAGTCAGAATTACTTGATATAAAGTCAAATTGAGAGATATAAGTCAGAATTGTGTGATATAAAGTCAGAATTGTGTGATATAAAGTCAGAATTGAGAGATATAAAGTCAGAATTGTGTGATATAAAGTCAGAATTGATATAAAGTCAGAATTGTGTGATATAAAGTCAGAATTGAGAGATATAAAGTCAGAATTGTGTGATATAAAGTCAGAATTGTGATATAAAGTCAGAATTGTGTGATATAAAGTCAGAATTGTGTGATATAAAGTCAGAATTGTGATATAAAGTCAGAATTGTGTGATATAAAGTCAGAATTGTGATATAAAGTCAGAATTGTGAGATATAAAGTCAGAATTGTGTGATATAAAGTCAGAATTATGATGATATAAAGTCAGAATTGTGTGATATAAAGTCAGAATTGTGTGATATAAAGTCAGAATTGTGTGATATAAAGTCAGAATTGAGAGATATAAAGTCAGAATTGTGTGATATAAAGTCAGAATTGTGTGATATAAAGTCAGAATTGAGAGATATAAAGTCAGAATTGTGTGATATAAAGTCAGAATTGACTTGATATAAAGTCAGAATTGTGATATAAAAGTCAGAATTGTGTGTGATATAAAGTCAGAATTGTGTGATATAAAGTCAGAATTGTGTGATATAAAGTCAGAATTAGAGATATAAAGTCAGAATTGTGATATAAAGTCAGAATTGTGATATAAAGTCAGAATTACTTGATATAAAGTCAAATTGTGATATAAAGTCAGAATTGTGTGATATAAAGTCAGAATTGTGTGATATAAAGTCAGAATTGTTGATATAAAGTCAGAATTGAGAGATATAAAGTCAGAATTGAGAGTTATAAAGTCATAATTGAGATATAAAGTCAGAATTGTATGATATAAAGTCAGAATTGTGAGTGATATAAAGTCAGAATTGTGTGATATAAAGTCAGAATTGTGTGATATAAAGTCAGAATTGAGAGATATAAAGTCAGAATTGAGAGATATAAAGTCAGAATTGTGTGATATAAAGTCAGAATTGAGAGATATAAAGTCAGAATTGTGTGATATAAAGTCAGAATTGAGAGATATAAAGTCAGAATTGTGTGATATAAAGTCAGAATTGTGTGATATAAAGTCAGAATTGAGAGATATAAAGTCATAATTGAGAGATATAAAGTCAGAATTGTGTGATATAAAGTCAGAATTGAGAGATATAAAGTCAGAATTGAGAGATATAAAGTCAGAATTGTGTGATATAAAGTCAGAATTGAGAGATATAAAGTCAGAATTGTGAGATATAAAGTCAGAATTGAGAGATATAAAGTCAGAATTGAGAGATATAAAGTCAGAATTGAGAGATATAAAGTCAGAATTGTGTGATATAAAGTCAGAATTGTGAGATATAAAGTCAGAATTGTGTGATATAAAGTCAGAATTGCGTGATATAAAGTCAGAATTGTGTGATATAAAAGTCAGAATTGAGAGATATAAAGTCAGAATTGTGTGATATAAAGTCAGAATTGACTGATATAAAGTCAGAATTGAGAGATATAAAGTCAGAATTGAGTGATATAATGTCAGAATTGTGTGATATAAAGTCAGAATTGTGTGATATAAAGTCAGAATTGAGAGATATAAAGTCAGAATTGACTGATATAAAGTCAGAATTGACTGATATAAAGTCAGAATTGAGAGATATAAAGTCAGAATTGTGTGATATAAAGTCATAATTGTGTGATATAAAGTCAGAATTGAGAGTTATAAAGTCATAATTGTGTGATATAAAGTCAGAATTGAGAGATATAAAGTCAGAATTGTGTGATATAAAGTCAGAATTGAGAGATATAAAGTCAGAATTGAGTGAGATATAAAGTCAGAATTGTGTGATATAAAGTCAGAATTGAGAGATATAAAGTCAGAATTGTGTGATATAAAGTCAGAATTGAGAGATATAAAGTCAGAATTGAGAGATATAAAGTCAGAATTGTGTGATATAAAGTCAGAATTGAGAGATATAAAGTCAGAATTGAGAGATATAAAGTCAGAATTGTGTGATATAAAGTCAGAATTGTGTGATAAAAGTCAGAATTGTGAGATATAAAGTCAGAATTGTGAGATATAAAGTCAGAATTGAATTGTCAGAATTGTGATATAAAGTCAAATTGTGTGATATAAAGTCAGAATTGTGAGATATAAAGTCAGAATTGAGAGATATAAAAGTCAGAATTGTGAGATATAAAGTCAGAATTGTGTGATATAAAGTCAGAATTGTGAGATATAAAGTCAGAATTGAGAGATATAAAGTCAGAATTGTGTGATATAAAGTCAGAATTACTTGATATAAAGTCAGAATTGTGTGTGATATAAAGTCAGAATTACTTGATATAAAGTCAGAATTACTTGATATAAAAGTCAGAATTGTGTGTGATATAAAGTCAGAATTGTGTGATATAAAGTCAGAATTACTTGATATAAAGTCAGAATTGAGAGATATAAAGTCAGAATTGAGAGATATAAAGTCAGAATTGAGAGATATAAAGTCAGAATTGTGTGATATAAAGTCAGAATTGTGAGATATAAAGTCAGAATTGAGAGATATAAAGTCAGAATTGTGTGATATAAAGTCAGAATTACTTGATATAAAGTCAGAATTGTGTGATATAAAGTCAGAATTACTTGATATAAAGTCAAATTACTTGATATAAAGTCAGAATTGTGTGATATAAAGTCATAATTGTGTGATATAAAGTCAGAATTGAGAGTTATAAAGTCATAATTGTGTGATATAAAGTCAGAATTGAGAGATATAGTCAGAATTGTGTGATATAAAGTCAGAATTGTGAGATATAAAGTCAGAATTGTGTGATATAAAGTCAGAATTGTGTGATATAAAGTCAGAATTGAGTGATATAAAGTCAGAATTATTGTGTGATATAAAGTCAGAATTGAGAGATATAAAGTCAGAATTGTATGATATAAAGTCAGAATTGAGAGATATAAAGTCAGAATTGAGAGATATAAAGTCAGAATTGTGTGATATAAAGTCAGAATTGAGAGATATAAAGTCAGAATTGTGTTGATATAAAGTCAGAATTGAGAGATATAAAGTCAGAATTGAGAGATATAAAGTCAGAATTGTGTGATATAAAGTCAGAATTACTTGATATAAAGTCAAATTGAGAGATATAAAGTCAGAATTGTGAGATATAAAGTCAGAATTGTGTGATATAAAGTCAGAATTGTGAGATATAAAGTCAGAATTGAGAGATATAAAGTCAGAATTGTGTGATATAAAGTCAGAATTACTTGATATAAAGTCAGAATTGTGTGATATAAAGTCAGAATTACTTGATATAAAGTCAGAATTACTTGATATAAAGTCAGAATTGTGTGATATAAAGTCAGAATTGTGTCAGAATTGTGTGATATAAAGTCAGAATTGAGAGTTATAAAGTCATAATTGTGTGTGATATAAAGTCAGAATTGTGTGATATAAAGTCAGAATTGTGAGATATAAAGTCAGAATTAAGAGTTATAAAGTCAGAATAGTGCGATCTAAAGTCAGAATTGAGAGATATAAAGTCAGAATTGAGAGTTATAAAGTCAGAATTGTGTGATATAAAGTCAGAATTGTGTGTGATATAAAGTCAGAATTGTGATATAAAGTCAGAATTGTGTGATATAAAGTCAGAATTGTGTGTGATATAAAGTCAGAATTGTGATATAAAGTCAGAATTGTGTGATATAGAGTCAGAATTACTGATATAAAGTCAGAATTGTGTGATATAAAGTCAGAATTGTGTGATATAAAGTCAGAATTGAGAGATAAAAGTCAGAATTGTGTGATATAAAGTCAGAATTGTGTGATATAAAGTCAGAATTACTTGATATAAAGTCAGAATTGAGAGATATAAAGTCAGAATTGTGTGATATAAAGTCAGAATTACTTGATATAAAGTCAGAATTGTGATATAAAGTCAGAATTGTGTGTGATATAAAGTCAGAATTGTGTGATATAAAGTCAGAATTACTTGATATAAAGTCAGAATTACTTGATATAAAGTCAGAATTGTGATATAAAGTCAGAATTGTGTGATATAAAGTCAGAATTACTTGATATAAAGTCAGAATTGTGATATAAAGTCAGAATTGTGTGATATAAAAGTCAGAATTGTGTGATATAAAGTCAGAATTGAGAGATATAAAGTCAGAATTGTGAGATATAAAGTCAGAATTGAGAGTTATAAAGTCAGAATTATGTGATATAAAGTCAGAATTGAGAGATATAAAGTCAGAATTGAGAGTTATAAAGTCAGAATTGTGTGATATAAAGTCAGAATTGAGAGATATAAAGTCAGAATTGTGTGATATAAAGTCAGAATTGTGTGATATAAAGTCAGAATTGTGAGATATAAAGTCAGAATTATTTGATATAAAGTCAGAACTGTATGATATAAAGTCAGAATTGTGATATAAAAGTCAGAATTGTGTGATATAAAGTCAGAATTGTGTGATATAAAGTCAGAATTGAGAGATATAAAGTCAGAATTGTGAGATATAAAGTCAGAATTGAGAGTTATAAAGTCAGAATTGTGCGATATAAAGTCAGAATTAGAGATATAAAGTCAGAATTGAGAGTTATAAAGTCAGAATTGTGTGATATAAAGTCAGAATAGAGATATAAAGTCAGAATTGTGATATAAAGTCAGAATTGTGTGATATAAAGTCAGAATTGTGAGATATAAAGTCAGAATTACTTGATATAAAGTCAGAATTGTAGTCAGATATAAAAAGTCAGAATTGTGTGATATAAAGTCAGAATTGTGAGATATAAAGTCAGAATTGAGAGATATAAAGTCAGAATTGTGTGATATAAAGTCAGAATTACTTGATATAAAGTCAGAATTGTGTGTGATATAAAGTCAGAATTACTTGATATAAAGTCAGAATTACTTGATATAAAGTCAGAATTGTGTGATATAAAGTCAGAATTGTGTGATATAAAGTCAGAATTGAGAGATATAAAGTCAGAATTGTGTGATATATAAAGTCAGAATTGTGTGATATAAAAGTCAAATTGTGAGATATAAAGTCAGAATTACTTGATATAAAGTCAGAATTGTGTGTGATATAAAGTCAGAATTACTTGATATAAAGTCAGATTTGTGTGATATAAAGTCAGAATGTGAGATATAAAGTCAGAATTGAGAGATATAAAGTCAGAATTGTGTGATATAAAGTCAGAATTGTGAGATATAAAGTCAGAATTGAGAGATATAAAGTCAGAATTGTGTGATATAAAAGTCAGAATTACTTGATATAAAGTCAGAATTGTGTGATATAAAGTCAGAATTACTTGATATAAAGTCAGAATTACTTGATATAAAGTCAGAATTATGTGATATAAAGTCAGAATTGAGAGATATAAAGTCAGAATTGTGTGATATAAAGTCAGAATTACTTGATATAAAGTCAGAATTGTGTGTGATATAAAGTCAGAATTGTGTGTGATATAAAAGTCAGAATTACTTGATATAAAGTCAGAATTGTGTGATATAAAGTCAGAATTGTGTGATATAAGTCAGAATTACTTGATATAAAGTCAGAATTGTGTGATATAAAAGTCAGAATTGTGTGATATAAAGTCAGAATTGTGTGATAGTAAAAAGTCAGAATTGCGTGATATAAAGTCAGAATTGATTAAAGTCAGATATAAAGTCAGAATTGTGTGATATAAAGTCAGAATTACTGATATAAAGTCAGAATTGTGTGAGATATAAAGTCAAATTATGAATTGTGTGATATAAAGTCAGAATTGTGTGATATAAAGTCAGAATTACTTGATATAAAGTCAGAAACTGAGAGATATAAAGTCAGAATTGTGTGATATAAAGTCAGAATTACTTGATATAAAGTCAGAATTGTGTGATATAAAGTCAGAATTGTGAGATATAAAGTCAGAATTGAGAGATATAAAGTCAGAATTGTGTGATATAAAGTCAGAATTGTGAGATATAAAGTCAGAATTATGATGTGATATAAAGTCAGAATTGTGTGATATAAAGTCAGAATTACTGATATAAAGTCAGAATGATGTAAGTGATATAAAGTCAAATTCAGTGATATAAAGGTCAGAATTACTTGATATAAAGTCAGAATTCACTTGATATAAAGTCAGAATCAGGATATGTCAGAATTGTGTGATATAAAGTCAGAATTGATTGATGATATAAAGTCAGAATTTACTTGATATAAAGTCAGAATTGTGTGATATAAAGTCAGAATGTGTGATATAAAGTCAGAATTGAGTGATATAAGTCAAATTGTGTGAGATATAAAAGTCAGAATTGAGAGTTATAAAGTCATAATTGTGCTACATAAAAGTCAGAATTGAGAGATATAAAGTCAGAATTGTGAGTTATAAAGTCATAATTACTTGATATAAAGTCAGAATTGAGATATAAAGTCAGAATTCTGTGTGATATATGAGTCAGAATCCTTGAGATATAAAGTCAGAATTGTGAGATATAAAGTCAGAATTGTGTGATATAAAGTCAAATTGTGAGATATAAAGTCAGAATTGTGAGATATAAAGTCAGAATTGAGAGATATAAAGTCAGAATTGAGATAGATAAAGTCAGAATTGAGTGATAGCAAGTCAGAATTGCAGAGATAAAGTCAGAATTGAGAGATATAAAGTCAGAATTGTGTGTGATATAAAGTCAGAATTGTGTGATATAAAGTGGGAATTCAGTGATATAAAGTCAGAATTCGAGAGATATAAAGTCAGAATTGAGTGTGATATAAAGTCAGAATTGTGTGATATAAAGTCAAGAAATGAGAGATATAAAGTCAGAATTGTGAGATATAGTCAGAATCTGAGAGATATAAAGTCAGAATTGAGAGATATAAAGTCAGATCTGTGTGATATAAAGTCAGAATTGTGAGATATAAGTCAGAATTGAGAGATATAAAGTCAGAATTGTAGTGAGATAAAAGTCAGAATTACTTGATATGGGTGTCAATTGTGTGTGATATAAAGTCAGAATTACTTGATATATAAAGTCAGAATTACTTGATATAAAGTTCAGAATTGTGAGTGATATAAAAGTCAGAATTAAGTGTGGATGATATAAGTCAGAATTGATGCAGATATAAAGTCAGAATCTGATGAGATAGTAAAGTCAGAATTGAGATATAACAGTCAGAATTGATATAAAGTCAGAATTGTGTGATATAAAGTCAGAATTGAGAGATATAAAGTCAGAATTGAGAGATATGTAAAGTCAGAATTGTGTGATATAAAGTCAGAATTCACTGATATAAAGTCAGAATATAAAGTGTATATAAAGTCAGAATTAGTGATATAAAGTCAGAAATTGACTTGATATAAAGTCAGAATTGTGTGATATAAAGTCATAATTGTGTGATATAAAGTCAGAATTGAGAGTTATAAAGTCATAACTGTGTTATATAAAAGTCAGAATTGAGAGATATAAAAGTCAGAATTGTGTGATATAAAGTCAAATTGAGAGATATAAAGTCAGAATTGTGTGATATAAAGTCAGAATTAGAGATATAAAGTCAGAATTGGAGTGATATAAAAGTCAGAATTGTGTGATATAAAGTCAGAATTGAGAGATATAAAGTCAGAATTGTGGGCTGATATAAAAGTCAGAATTGAGAGATATAAAGTCAGAATTGAGAGATATAAAGTCAGAATTGATATATAAGTCAGAATTGAGAGATATAAAGTCAGGAATTGAGTGATATAAAGTCAGAATTGAGAGATATAAAGTCAGAATTGAGTGATATAAAGTCAGAATTGTGATATAAAGTCAGAATTACTTGATATAAGTCAGAATTGAGAGATATAAAGTCAGAATTGAGATATAAAGTCAGAATTGTGTGATATAAAGTCAGAATTGTGAGATATAAAAGTCAGAATTGAGAGATATAGGTCAGAATTGTGTGATATAAAGTCAGAATTACTTGATATAAAGTCAGAATTGTGTGGTGATATAAAGTCAGAATTACTTGATATAAAGTCAGAATTACTTCTGATATAAAGTCAGAATTGGTGTGATATAAAGTCAGAATTGTGTGATATAAAGTCAGAATTGAGAGATATGTGTCATAATTGTGTGATATAAAGTCAGAAGTGAGTGAGGTAAAGTCAGAATTGTGTGATATAAAGTCAGAATTGAGAGATATAAAGTCAGAATTAATGTGATATAAAAGTCAGAATTGTGTGATATAAAGTCAGAATTGAGAGATATAAAGTCAGAATTGACTTGATATAAAAGTCAGAATTGTGTGATATAAAGTCAGAATTGAGATATAAAGTCAGAATTGTGTGATATAAAATCAAATTGTGTGTGATATAAAGTCAGAATTGATATAAAGTCAGAATTGTGTGATATAGAGTCAGAATTATTTGATATAAAGTCAGAATTGTGTGATATAAAGTCAGAATTGCAGATATGTGATATAAAGTCAGTGAATTGTGATATAAAGTCAGACCAGTGTGAGAGATATAAAGTCAGAATTGTGTGATATAAAGTCAGAATTACTTGATATAAAGTCAGAATTGAGAGATATAAAAGTCAGAATTGTGTGATATAAAAGTCAGAATTACTTGATATAAAGTCAGAATTGTGTGATATAAAGTCAGAATTACTTGATATAAAGTCAGAATTGTGTGATATAAATTCAGAATATGTGATATAAAGTCAGGGAATCACTTTGATAAAGTCAGAATTGTGATAAAGTCAGAATTGTGTGGATATGAAGTCAGGAATTACTTCTGATATAAAGTCAGGGTATTGTGTGATATAAAGTCAGAATTGTGTGTGATAAAGTCAGAATTGCACTTGATATAAAAGTCATCAGAAAATTGTGATATAAAAGTCAAATTGTGTGTGATATAAAGTCAGAATTGAGAGTGATAAAGTCAGGGTTGAAAGGATATAAAGTCAAATTGTGTGATATAAAGTCAGAATTGTGTGATATGGAGTCAGAGTTGCGTGATATAAAAGTCAAGGGTGAGAGATATAAAGAAGTGGGAATTGTGTGATATAAAGTCAGAATTACTTGATATAAAAAGTCAGAATTGTGTGATATAAAGTCAGAATTGTGTTGATATAAAGTCAGAATTGTATGATATAAAGTCAGAATTACTTGATATAAAGTCAGAATTCAGAGATATAAAGTCAGAATTGTGTGATATAAAAAGTCAGGGTTGAGAGATATAAAGTCAGAATTGTGAGATATAAAGCTGTAATTGAGAGTTATGAAGTCAGAATTGAGTGATACAGAAGTCAGAATTGCGAGATATAAAAGTCAGAATTGAGAGGTTATAAAGTCAAGTAATTGTGTGATATAAAGTCAGAATCTGAGAGATATAAAGTCATAATTGTGTGATATAAAGTCAGAATTGACTGATATGAAGTCAGAAATTAGTGTGATATAAAGTCAGAGATTATGAGATATAAAAGTCATAATTAGGCTATTATAAAGTCATAATTGTGTGATATAAAGTCAGAATTGTATGAGATATAAAGTCAGGGTTGAGAGATATAAAGTCAGAATTGTGAGATATAAAGTCAGAATTATTTGATATAAAGTCAGAATTGTGTGTGATATAAAAGTCAGAGTGACTGATATAAAGTCAGAATTGACTTGATATAAAGTCAGAGATTGTGTGATATATAGTCAGAATTGTGAGATATAAAGTCAGGAATTGAGAGATATAAAGTCAGAATTGTGTGATATAAAGTCAGAATTACTTGATATAAAGTCAGAATTGTGAGATATAAAGTCAGAATTACTTTGATATAAAGTCAGAATTGTGTGTGATATAAAGTCAGAATTGAGAAGATATAAAGTCAGAATTGTGTGATATAAAGTCAGAATTACTTGAGATATAGTCAGAATTGTGTGTGATATAAAGTCAGAATTGTGTGATATAAAGTCAGAATTACTTGATATAAAGTCAGAATTGAGAGAGTAAAGTCAGGAATTATTAATGATATAAAGTCAGAATTGTGTGATATAAAGTCAGAATTGTGTGGATATAAAGTCAGAATTACTGAGATATAAAGTCAGAATTAAAGAGTTATAAAGTCAGAATTACTTGATATAAAGTCCAGAATTACTTGATATAAAGTCAGACCAGTGTGTGATAAAGTCAGATTGTGTGTGATATAGGAAGTCAGAATTGTGTGTGATATAAAGTCAGAATTGTGTGTGATATAAAAAGTCAGGGTTACTTGATTATAAAGTCATAATTGCGTGATATAAAAAAAAGTCAGAATTGTGTGTGATATAAAAGTCCAGAATTCTTAGGTTGATATAAAGTCAGAATAGTGCGATCTAAAGTCAGAATTGTTAATGATATAAAGTCAGAGTTGTGTGATATGAAGTCAGAATTGTGTGATATAAAGTCAGAAGAATTGTAGAGATATAAAATTTAGAATTGTGTGTTATAAAGTCAGAATTAGAGAGTTATAAAGTCAGAATTGTGTGATATAAAGTCAGAGGTGTGTGTGATATAAAGTCAGAATTGTGTGGATATAAAGTTGAATTGTGTGATATAAAGTCAGAATTGTGTGTGATATGAAGTCAGAATTGTGTGATATAAAGTCAGAATTCATGTGATATAAAGTCAGAAATGTATGAGAGCAAAAGTCAGAATTTGTGAGATATAAAGTCAGGAATTGTGTGGATAACAAAAGTCAGAATTGCGTGATATAAAGTCCAGAATGACAGAGATATAAAGTCAGAATTGTGTGACAAGTCAAATTGCCGATATAAAGTCAGAATTGTGATATAAAGTCAGAATTGTGTGTGATATAAAGTCAGAATTGTGATGATATAAAGTCAGAATTGTGTGATATAAAGTCAGAATTACTTGATATAAAGTCAAGAATTGTGTGATATAAAGTCAGAATTGTGTGGTGATATAAAGTCAGAATTGTGTGATATAAAGTCAGAATTACTTTTGATATAAAGTCAGAATTGAGATATAAAGTCAGAATTGTGTGAGATAAAAGTCAGAATTCGAGTGTGATAAAAATTGGGAATTGTGCGATATAAAGTCAGAATTGAGAGATATAAAGTCAGAATTGAGAGTTATAAAGTCATACCAGCGTGATATAAAGTCAGAATTGTGTGATATAAAGTCAGAATTGAGAGATATAAAGCCGAATTAAGTGATATAATAAAGTCAAGAATTGTGTGATATAAAGTCAGAATTGAGAGATATAAGTCAGGAATTGTGTGATATGGAAGTCAGAATAGAGTGATATAAAGTCAGGCATTGAGAGATATAAAGTCAGAATTGTGAGATAAGGAAGTCAGAATTGAGAGATATAAAGTCAGAATTGAGAGATATAAAGTCATAATTGAGATGAGATTTAAAGTCAGAATTGAGTGATATAAAGTCAGAATTGAGAGATATAAAGTCAAGAGTGTGAGATATAAAGTCAGGGTTGATGTGATATAAAGCCGAGGGTGAGAGATATAAAATCGAATTGTGTGATATAAAGTCAGGGTTGAGAGATATAAAGTCAGAATTGAGAGATATAAAGTCAGAATTGAGAGATGTAGGTAGAGAATTGTGTGATATAAAGTCGAAGTGAGATATAAAGTCGAATTGTGTGATATAAAATTAGAATTGAGAGATATAAAGTCAGAATTGTGTGTGATATGAAGTCAGAATTGAGAGATATAAAGTCAGAATTGTGTGATATAAAGTCAGAATTGACTGATATAAAGTCAGAATTGAGTGATGTAAAGTCAGAATTATTTGGTATAAGTCAGATTGTGTGATATAAAGTCAGAATTGACTGGTATAAAGTCAAGAATTGAGAGGAGATATGCAAAAGTCAGAACTTGACTGATATAAAAGTCAGAATTGACTGATATAAAGTCAGAATTGACTGATATAAAGTCAAGAGGTGTGTGATATAAAAGTCATATAATTGTGTGATATGAAGTCAGGAGTTGAGTGTTATAAAGTCATAATTGTGTGATATAAAGTCAGAATTGAGAGATATAAAGTCAGAATTGTGTGATATATAAAGTCAGAATTGGTAGAGAGATATAAAGTCAGAAATTGTGTGATATGGGAAGTCAGAATTGGGAGATATAAAGTCAGAATTGAGTGATATAAAGTCAGAATTGTGTGATATAAGTGTCAGAATGAAGATATAAAGTCAGAATTGTATGATATAAAGTCAGAATTGAGAGATATAAAGTCAGAATTGAGAGATATAAAGTCAGAATTGTGTGATATAAAGTCAGAATTGAGAGATATAAAGTCAGAATTGAGAGATATAAAGTCAGAATTGTGTATGGATATAAAGTCAGAATTGTGTGATATAAAGTCAGAATTGTGAGATATAAAGTCAGAATTGAGATATAAAGTCAGAATTGTGTGT
>JAGHMJ010000030.1:111892-141892 GCA_018749465.1 Paracanthobrama guichenoti
ATATATAATATTCAAGATCTAAGAATAATAATGAAATCCAGTAGGCTAGATGTGGATAACTCTATACACTACCATGCCAAGTTAAACATGTAAACATATTCACCAAAATATATTTTTAAATTGCAACAATATTTAAAGTATTTTTACTGTATCAAAGCACTAACAGCTTCAGCTCTTCTGGGAAGGCTTTCCACAGGTTTAGGAGTGTGTTTATGGGAATGTTTGACCATTCTTCTAGAAAGCGCATTTGTGAGGTCAGGCACTGATGTTGGGCGAGAAGGCCTGGCTCGCAGTCTCCATCTGAATTCATCCCAAAGGTGTTCTATCGGGATGAGGTCAGGACTCTGTGCAGGCCAGTCAAGTTCCTCCACACCAAACTCGCTCATCCATGTCTTTATGGACCGGCGCTTTGTGCACTGGAGCGCAGTCATGTTGGGACAGGAAGGGGCACGTCCCCAAACTGTTCCCCACAAAGTTGGGAGCATGAAATTGTCCAAAATGTCTTGGTATGCTGAAGCATTAGAGTTCCTTTCACTGGAACTAAGGGCCAAGCCCAACCCTGAAAAACAACCCCACCCCATAATCCCCCTCCACCAAACTTTACACTTGGCACAATGCACTCAGGCAAGTCCCGTTCTCCTGGCAACCGCCAAGCCCAGACTTCGTCCATGGGATTGTCAGACAGAGAAGCGTGATTGGTCACTCCAGAGAACACGTCTCCACTGCTCTAGAGTCCAGTGGCGGCGTGCTTTACCTCCACTGCATCCCACGCTTTGCATTGCACTTGGTGATGTAAGGCTTGGATGAGCTGCTCGACCATGGAAACCCATTCCATGAAGCTCTCTCCGCACTGTTCTTGAGCTCATCTGAAGGCCACAGAAGTTTGGAGGTCTGGGCTATTGACTCTGCAGAAAGTTGGTGACTTCTGCGCACTGTGACCCTCAGCATGCGCTGACCCGCTCTGTGATTTTTCGTGGCCTATCACTTCATGGCTGAGTTGCTGTTGTTCCCAATCACTTCCACTTTGTTATAATCCCACTAACAGTTGAGCGTGGAATATTTAGTAGTGAGGAAATGTCAGGAATGGACTTATTGCACAGGTGGCAACCTATCACGGTACCACTATCTATCTATCTATCTATCTATCTATCTATCTATCTATCTATCTATCTATCTATCTATCTATCTATCTATCTATCTATCTATCTATCTATCTATCTATCTATCTATCTATCTATCTATCTATCTATCTGATCTTGCATACATATATTTTTAATAATAGAACGTCTACTAGCAGTCATGGTGGCCAAATAAAAATTAATGTGTCTATTATAGACAGACATTTGTGTGCCTATTATCTCTACAAATTGTTTTCCTGATATTCCTTTTGAATTAAATAAATCTAAATCAATTGCGTTCACAGCTTTGATGGAAACATAGATTGTATGAAGGCACGTTCATTTGTTAAGCTTGTCTGCCGTGTGAACGGTTTTGTCTGTTTTCATGCGACTCCCAGCGTTGTGTTCTCCTCTGTTTTCCCTCACTCTCTCTTTCTCTGTCTTTCTTCACTCTCTCTGAATGATGGATCGCTGTGGGTTTTGTCGGTGTGATGATCCGCTCTCCCTCCTCCTGTGGGACGGGCGTGTGTGCCGGTGATCTATGGCCCGTGAAGTTCCTCAGTCCTGGTGGTCGGTAACGGGGCTGTGTATCCTCTGGGGCGCTGTGAGGAGAACGTGCATTATCTGTCGAGTCCTTCAGGGCCAGAGAGGCGAATCAAGCCTGAAATAGAGCTCTCCTCCAAAGCTTAAGCACCAGACGATGACATAAACACAGTTCTTCTCTTCCTTCCCATCAGCACTTTCCTCCAGTCACACTCAGATGGGACTATCGTCATTTCTCAGCCACAGAATTGCACTTAAATAGCAGCATTTTACACAAAATTTTGTACCCAATTAGAATTCTTCACACATTGCCGTTAGTGAAATTCATTTTGAGCCTGTGAGTCTCCGTGCACTTCAGATAGAATGGCATTGAGCGCTGCAGACCCGTCATGTGAGGTTTTATTAGGATGGCATCTTAGTAGTTATCGGAACAGATGTTTTTAGGGCTCTTTTGCTTTGGACCAATTTGCAACCACCTAGCAACTCTCTAGAAACCACTCTGAAGACCCTAGCAATTGCATTAAAATCTTCTTGTGCGATAGCAGATTTTATACATTATTGTTTGGTTTAATAATCTTGATCATATGACGTTAATCAAGCCCTTCATGCAGCCACAGATACTATCAATAGCTGGTCTGGGATCTGGTTTTTCTAGACCTTGTCCATTATGATGATCTGAGATCTAATGCATCTTTAGCAATGCCTTCGGCATTACCTAACAAACGGCTTGAAGGTGAAGCTCTTCCAGGTCGTGATCATATTTCAGCAGATGTCTTTATGGACACTCTATGCGGTTAACAGGAAATCAGACGCAGATCACATTATCTCACTTCACTCTGTCGATATGTGCAGCTGTTTATTAGCTCCTAAATCTAATCTTGAGGTTCCAAACCAGCTCATATGCTAAGAATTCAATTGGTCCAGTTGAAGCTATTCTAAGATCACCGTCAAAGTTCTTGTTCTTAGTTCCAGAAGACAGCTCAAGACTGTGCGTCATTGAGCTTTAGGGCTAAAAATTAGGATTGCTCCATTGCTCCAGTTTGAAATCTTTGGACACATACAGTATAACGCTCTCTTATGAACGTGTGCGTGTGATTCTGAATCTGCTCATCTATTGTTTTAGTGGTTTTTGTTCATGTTTTGACTATAACGTATGTTTGTGCATCTGTGTTTACAAGCAATAAAGATATTTTGATATCTAATATATGACATCTAAGACATTTTTCGTGTGACTTAAGTGTGTACTTATACACCGGGTTATATAGTTATACACCAGTAGATGGCGACAAGTGACTATCATTCATTAACTAATTCAATCAAAAACACTGATTGATTCAGGAACAAAACAAGAGATGAGTGAGTCATGAATCATTCATTCAACTGACTCGTTCAAAACACAATTCAGGAACAAAACAAGAGATGAGTGAGTCATTGAATCATTCATTCAACTGACTCGTTCAAAACAAGATTCAGGAATAAAATTAGAGAGCGAGTGTCATTGAATCATTCATTCAACTGACTCGTTTAAAACACATTGATTCAGGAACATAACAAGAGATGAGTAAGTCATTGAATCATTCATTCAACGCATTCTTTCAAAATCACTGATTCCTTTCAGAACAAAACAAGAGATGAGTGAGTCATTGAATCATTCATTCAACCAATTAAATCAAAAACACTGATTCATTTCGGAACAAAATGAGATGAATGAGTAATTGAATCATTCATTCAACTGACTCATTTTAAACACTGATTCATCCAGTAACAAAACAAGGGATGCATGAATGATTGAATCATTCTCAACTGATTCAATCAAAAACACTGATTCATTTCAAAACAAAACAAGAGATGAGTGAGTCATTGAATCATTAATTTATCTGATTCGCTCAAAACATTGATTCATTCAGAAAAGAAACACAGCTACTTTGGGTTGCTCGGAGACGTGCGGTGGATAATTCACTCAAACTGGGAAGATTGTGTCTAAAATGTAAGTGACTCAGTATGAACTTCTTGTTTACTGAATTCTTTGAGTCTAAAACTGAAAGATTGCGAGTGTGATGTTGCTATGGTCAGTAATTTCTGTTCCCTCTGAATCTGTACGGTTATTGACAGTGTCGACACATATTGCTTTTCTCAAAGTTACGCTCTAATTAAGATCTGCTGTATATCGAACTCAGCCATGTAAACTTTCCTATGGAATCTTTGCCATTTAGGAAATCAATACAGCAGCGCTGAAAGGTCAGGCTTTGCTTTACTCTCCTCTTGGCCTGAACTTCATTTAAGGATCTACTTTTGTCTGATGTCTCAGATGTATGTAATATTCCTCAGGAGAAATAAAATAGTCACAGATTAGTCGATAACTGTCAATTAGCAAGAGAGTATAGAGGCATAAATGAATGTCTATAGCAACTCAGATCTTTTGATGAAAAATATTTGAGTTCATAATGAGAGCTCAGTGTAGTGTCATTGCTTTCTAAGAGAAACTTTGACTTATTAAAGTGAAGATGTGTGTTGTGTTTCTCCTGTGGGCTGTGATGATCTGCTCCTCAGATCTAAGCACATCTATTATTCCCTGGATCTGCGGCGTTCTGAACTTCTCCATTATTTTAGCAGGACTCGAAGCGTTTCGGTGACGTTCGTTCTGAGTATTTGTATGAATTCTCCGATACCAGAAAGCCTCCAGACCCTTATACTTCATGAGTAATAAATAATCTCTTTAGCCATGACTGAGCCAAGATAAAAATGGATTGCTTTCATCCAGTTACCCATCATGCCCTGGGACCCTGGGCATCCCTGACAACAGTCATCGTGAATGATGTCACACCTATAGGCTGTGGTAATTGCGGCCCTCCGGCTCAGTTTCCCCCAGTTTGCATGCAGAGAAGTCACGCTATACCAAATCTGTATTCCGGATAAAAATCTGATCCTTCCAATAAAATGAGCTTTTTTGGGTTCATATTCGAATCCATGAAATCTCTTTCACGTGACTTGAGTCTTTAACGCATCACGAGTGCCGTTTTGACCACAGTGTGAAAAGAAGGGTGATTTTACGACATGATGCACTTATATATATATATATATATACACCGATCAGGCGTAACATTATGACCACTGACAGGTGAAGTGAATAACACTGATGATCTCTTCACCGCAGCTCCTGTTAGTGGGTGGGATATATTAGGCAGCAAGTGAACATTTCATCCTCAAAGTTGATATGTTAGAAGCAGGAAAAATGGGCAAGCGTAAGGATTTGAGCGAGTTTGACAAGGCCAGATTGTGATGGCTGAGCGACTGGGTCAGAGCATCTCCAAAACTGCAGCTCTTGTGGGGTGTTCCCGGTCTGCAGTGGTCAGGATCTATCAAAAGTGCTCCAAGGAAGGAACAGTGGTGACCCGGCCACAGGGTCATGGGCGGCCAAGGCACGTGAGCATCAGAATGGGCAATGTTCTGCTGGGAAACCTTGGGTCCTGCCATCCATGTGGATGTTACTTTGACACGTGCCACCTACCTAAGCATTGTTGCAGACCAGGTACAGCCTTTTCATGGAAGCGGTATTGTGTGTGTGTGTGTGTGTGTGTGTGTGTGTGTGTGTGTGCAGTTTTGCTTTAAAGATATTTGAAGAATGATAAGAGCGACTTCTTTTGATTTGAATTGCTTAGCATAGTTTAAAAGTAATATTCAATTCATTACAATCAGCACATTTGACATTTTTATGGTGTGTTTGTGTTTGTCCCTACACTTTAGGCGATTATGTGTTAATTGTTGCCTAAGATTTTACTAGGAACATCAAGTCTCAATTCAGCAACCAAGTCCAAATTGTATACAGGCTTTTTAGGTCCTCCATCTACAGATCTGGATCATTTAGCAGATCTAGTCTGACTGCAGTAAACCTCAGGATAAACCGAAGACTCACATTAAGCGTGAGATGCCATTACTTCTTATGATGCTTGGAGTACATCAGGTGTTATGGAAGTGTTCCGGTTCCGGCCTGAGCCTAGTTAAATGCAGCCTAACAATCATTTACTGATTTGAATAATAGAGATTGATAATGTTTGTTGCCATAAGCCATAGTAAAGAGATCGTTTTAGTCCTGGAATTTGAAACTGACAGAGTGTAATCTGCTTCCCGAACAATGCCTGGAAGACTGTTCCAGAGTTTAGGCGCTAAATAGGAAAAGGATCGGCCGCCTCACAGTTGATTACGATATTCTAGTGTATTATCAACTGGTCAGAGTTTTGGAACCGCAATAGGCGTGATAGGAGTATAATCGCGTTAAGTTAGAAAGCTCAAGTACTGAGGAGCCTAAACCATTTAGTGCTTTGTATAAAAGTAATAAGCAGGATTTTAAAATTTATATGATGTTTAATAGAGGAGCCAATGAAGTGTTGATTGGAACTTGGGCTAATATAGTCATACTTCCTGGTTCTAGTAGAGCTCGAACTGCTGCGTTTTGGTCCAGCTGGAGTTTGTTTATTAACGTGAGCAGGGCAACCGCCAGTAAAAGCATTACAATAATAATAATAATATGTATGTATATTAAATGTATTATGAACTGAGTCAAATTGAGACTGCAATAGGCGTGATATATGAGATTAAGAGAGGCTCCGTTCACAACATTTCGTTGTGTAAGAATTTGTTTTGCAAGTGATTAGCTTCACAACACACACGAACCACATACATTATTTTTGCTGTTGTTGAGCTGGACTTTATGTAGTCTGACTACTTTTTCTTTTTTACTTTGTGTAGTTTTGTTCATGAGTTTCAAGGCTGAATGAATGTCACACTCCACCAAAGCGCAGATTCTATCAAATATGGTTGAGAAACTGATGAATAGTGTTACTGCAGAAAACATGAACACTGATAAACCTATTTATTTTTGCACTCTCACAAATGCATAGCTATATAGTCCAGTTGTGTCCTATTATTTGTGTTTGTCATTGTTTTTGCCCTGCTGAGAAACACTGGTCGAGTACCATCTGTGGATGGTTTTAAATGCTGTTTATTGGTTTCTAGCAGGGGTTTTAGGAGCACGTCTAGAGGAAAAACTGTGGAAATCAGCTGAATCATTTACTGTATGCACTAGCATTGGTGAAGCTCAAAGTATACATGTTTGGCCATGTATGAGTGTTTACGTCATCAGAGAGTTATGCAAAAGCGCTGTGCAGTGTTGAATGGTAGCCTGTGTTTGCACTCCGGGTCAGACTGAGTGCACTTTGACAGGTGTACAAAGTGTACACATGCGGCTGATGTTCATGCTCAAAGAAAGCTTGTTACATAGATGCACAGTTTTTAGACAGACTTTTTCACTGAATTGATTTTAAGGCATCATAATGATTGTTTTATTCTTCTTAGCATGATGGAACAGTAGTGATGATCTGCAGCAACACGAAGCAAGAATTCAGGCAGTGAGAAAGAGCAGGAGGAGCGTCCCCATCAGAGCATGTGCCGTGAATTCCTGTGTTCTGTGTTTTTAATGACACTATCCCTTGTAATGAGTTTCTCGAGACTTGTGAGTCACAACTTCAATTAAACGAAATAAGATGGTTTCAAGCGGCAACAACATATGAACACAGCGTTACTGCGCATGCAAATTTGTAGCCCAAAGCTTCACTTCCGGTGGACGTCCGCGAAAGAATCAACAATAACAACGGGCGCTGCTTTATTTTTCTTATAAATTTATAATTTTCCATTTTAATTGCTTGCAACATTAACTTAATTTATGTTTTTCTTGTTTCAGAATGTTTTATTACAAATAATCTCTCATTCTGTCTGCGGCGAGTATAAGCGTGGAACGCATTGCAAGGGATTAGTTCACCCAGAGGCTAAATTCTGTTATTAATTACTCAACCTCATGTCGATCCACCCTCAGACCGTAGAGAAGAAGAAAAAACATCTTAATCTGTGTTCTGAAGAAGATGACAGAAAGGTCTTACGAGTTTTGGATGGGCGCATGAAGAAAAATATGCGATGGGATTTAAACTAACTCTTTAAGGACACGTGTAATGCCGTTCTGCTGTACAGTAGCCTATATAAATGCTTGTGCATGCAATGGTTCTAGAATAACGCCTTTCATAATACTTATGATTAATGTTGAGGAAACTTAAGCTTGTACCTATTTGAGATTGATTGTATGTAGATGCATCACAAGTTAATGCCAGAAATTAGTAAGCATGACAGGAATAAATTACCTCCTAGATTATTTCTGATAACAAGCAAGTAAATCGACATTAGGCGCTGCTCTCGTATGCAGTCGAGACTGGATGCTTTATGACACTTTGAAGGCTTTGGTGACACATACACTGTATTCTTGCTGGTGTCATATACTCTCTACTTGATGGTTAATGTTTAACCCGGGCCCGAAGCGGCGTAACCGATGGCAGCGCGCGTCGTCCGATAGAAACAAATCTATAAGGGAGCCCTATCACGCACCCGGTGAGATGTGATGCCAGGCACAGACATTCTGCTGGTTTTCAGCCCGGCGCCCAGATTCGTTCTCACGTTCACGTCAGCTTTTACCTTACATTTTGGCTGAATTAACCCTTTAAACCTAACCTTGGATATATATTTAGCCTACTAGTGGTATTTAACATGTCTGTGATATTGCAGGAAATAATCTGGGAATATTCATGGTCTGTTATTAATTTATCATACCCAATGTTGGATGGTTGAATAATGAAGCGTCTCATTGTGCCCAGTTTTTGAAAAAGCATGTGAGTGTGTTCATGGAAGCTGACCCTTTCACTGATCGTTTTGCAGGTGAACAGAAGTTGCTCCCATAATTTGTGCAATTTAGGTTAATTTGGTTAACACATTCTAGTTTTGGCCAAACATTTGCTACCACACGTACAGATTATACCACTTTAAAAAAAACTGCAAATCCTCCTTCTCCAAAAGGAATTGGTGGTGTTTTCCAGATCTTTGTAGACACTTGTTTCAGGTGCTGATTTTTCTTTGCTGATGCTTGGACTTAATTTGAATTGTAATCAGTTTTTTGAGAATGTAGCTGTACTTCCACTCAGGCTGTTTGCAGTGTTTGTAACTGTGTGCTTATGTCGCCCTCCAGAAATTATGGATCACCTGTGATGCTAGACTGTTTCCGGCCCAGCGGTCTGGCTCACCATCACAGTGTCGCGTTCACAAGGAACCGTGATGAGCTGCTGATGATCCAGATCTCCACGTCGTCCAGCCAGGGTTCCTCTGCGCTCTACTCGCGTCAGGAATCTCTCTGCAGGCGAGGCGATCCGTGCCTAAAGCCAGTGTCACTGTGGGCGAGCATCACAAAGCGCTTCACTGTCACGAATGGAGACAGACCAGCGGTGAAAAAGCAACCTGTGCTACAAGCGTTGTATACGGAGTGTGAGTGTTTCTATTTTGGAAAGAAGTGAAATATATGAGCTTCGAAGTTTCAAAACTTCCTGCATGACTTGTATTTAACAAACGGAAATGTTGGTCTGTTTAGAAATGTTGAGGTGTCGTCTTTGTGTTGCAGATCGATCCTCTTTATCAGTCAAACGTGATTCTGAGCTTCCGTCCCTGGTTCCTTGTGTGTGTGTGCAGGTGTGCCGCTCTTCACACTCTTCAAAAACTCATTTCACTTTTAGTTTTTCTAACCTTAGTAATGTATAACATCTGCATTATATTGTGTTCCACAGCTGGTTTATAGGGCTGATGCCATAAGAAACACACAGTGTCCACCTTAAAAAGAGAGAATACTGCCACGTGAGTCATTCAATATCTGTGTGTGTGTGTGTGTGTGTGTGTGTGTGTGTGTGTGTGAGAGAGGTGTTTTGTTCCTAACTCTCACTGTAAAGATCACTATCAGTATATTGATATTAGTGTTTACATGGAAAGAAATAATCAGCATCAAATCAAACAGAATGCCTCCTCCCTGATAAAACTGACATGTTTGATAGATGTACATTTAATATCTGTCTGTCTGTCTGTCTGTCTGTCTGTCTGTCTGTCTGTCTGTGGCAATGTGTGTGTGTGTGTGTGTGTGTGTATTTTGTTCTAACTCTCGATAGATGAACATAGAGCAGGTGTCATGTAATGTCTTTCTGTTATGGTGATGCATGACAGTCTGTGTTTACATTACTTCCCAGTCTCGTGACTCGATCATTCTCAGAAGGCCTCACAATAAGCCAGTGCTATTTTAGTATTGAGATACTATTATAGTTTTAATCTATATTTTAAAATGTGAACTACTGTATTTAGTATGCATTTGCTGCACTAGAAGCTCTATTTTCTGCAATGTAAAGTGTTTTGAATCAGTCACTTATAAGGATATACACCGATCAGGCATAACATTATGACCCTCCAATATTATGTGAGTCCCCTGACCCCGTCGGGCATGTAGTAGCTCCACTAGACCCCTGAAGCTGTGCTGTGGTATCTGGCACCAAGATGTTAGCAGCAGATCCTTGTGACTTGAGTCACTGTAAGTTGCGAGTTGGGACCTCCATGGATCGGACTTGTTTGTTCCAGCTCATCCCACAGTGCTCGATTGGATTGAGATCTGGGAATTTGGAAAACAAAGATTCAAGAGTTTTATTTGTCACATACACAGTTATATACAGAATATACAACCCGACGATGTGAAATGTAAACAGAGTCCGCTCCATGGACTGAGTGCAAATTCTGATTAAAAACACAAGGAGGAAATTATAATAGAAATAGGATAAAAAAGATACTTATATATATATATATATCTGTAGAATTATAAATAATCAAAGTCAAGTAGAAGAAAAAGTAAAATAAGAATAAAGTGGAATAAAATAACTGAAGTAGACTGTGCAGTGGGTAAACTGTAGACTTATAAATATGTGGTTAACAAATGTATAAGAGTATAATGTGCAAACAGGTTTATGACAGGTTGTTACAATGTAACGAGAACAGAAAGTGCAGTGCAATGTCAGTGTATCGATGTTTATCCTGGCGTGAAGTCACGTGATGTTAAGTGACTGAGTTCAGGAGTCTGATGGCCTGGGGAAGAAGCTCACTCCTGAGTCTCTCAGTTTTGGCCATCAGGCTTGGAGGCGCTTACAGATGGTAGCAGCGTGAAGTGAGGGGTTTGCAGGGTGATTAGAGTCCTTGATGATCTTGGTAGCTCTACCTTTGCAGGCGTTTGGTGTGAAGCGTCCTGCGAGGCGGGAGAAGCTGACCCTGAGATCGCTCGGATAAGCGCTACGACTCTTTGCGGGGCTTTGCGGTGTCGTGGCTGGTGCTGTTCCCATACCAGGCCAAAGTCAACACCTCAAACTTCGTTGTTGTGCTCCTCAAACCATTCCTGAAGCATTTGTGTGCTTTGTGTCAGGAGCATTATCCTGCTGGAAGAGCACAGCCACCAGGGAATACCGTTTCCATGAAGGCTGTACATGGTCTCAACAATGCTTAGGTAGGTGAGTGCGTGTCAAGTAACATCCACATAGATGGCAGGACCCAAGGTTTCCCAGCAGAACATTGCCCAAGCATCACACTGCCTCCGCCCCGGCTCGCCTTCTTCCCATAGTGCATCCTGGTGCCATGTGTTCCCCAGGAAGCCACGCTGCGCGCCCAACCATCACGTGATGTAAAAGAACACGTGATTCCTCAGACCAGAGCCACCTTCTTCCATTGCTCCGTGGTCCAGTTCTGATGCTCCGCACGTGCCACTGTTGGTGCTTTAGCGGTGGACAGGGGTCAGCATGGGCACCTGACACTGACTGGTCAGCGGCTATGCCGCCCCATCACCATAACAAACTGAGATGCTCTGTGTATTCTGACACCTTTCTATCAGAACCAGCATTAACTTCTTGAGCAGTTTGAGCTCCAGTAAGCTCATCTGTTTGATCGGACCACCCCCGCAGGCCAGCCGCCGCTCCCCACGTGCATCAATGAGCCTTGGCACGCCCATGACCCTGGCGGTTCACCACTGTTCCTTCCTTGGAGCACTTTTGATAGATCCTGACCACTGCAGACCGGGAACACCCCAAGAGCTGCAGTTTTGGAGATACTCTGACCAGTCGTCTAGCCATCACAATCTGGCCCTTGTCAAACTCACTCAAATCCTTACAGCTTGCCCATTTTCCTGCTTCTAACACATAAACTTTGAGGACAAAATGTTTCACTTGCTGCTAATATATCCCCACTCACTAACAGGAGCCGATGATGAAGATCATCAGTGTTATTCACTGCACGGTCATAATGATATGCCTTATCAGTGTACATTAGAATAGGAAATAAAAGACTAGCGCATCTTCCCTGATAGTCTGATCTCAGCCGTGTCTAGAGTTGTGTTTGTGTGTGTTTGACAGCATTGTGTTCCTGTCCCACAGATGGCGGGTGACATCTTGTCCTCAGCTCAGCTCAAAGAGTTCTCGGCTCTGTTCTGCAATGGGAGCCTCTCTGTCCTGATGATCAATCAGATCCTCGGTCTCTCTGTGCTGGCGACTGCAAGCACAGAACTCTTACTGTCAATCCCCCCAAACGCCACCCTCCACGGGACTAAACTGGTGCGTGACAGGTCCAGAGCAGAACAGGAGTGAACAGAGATCACACACTGAATGCTAGTATGCTATTCTGATTGCATTTTGCTTTTCAACAGGAGTATAATGTGTCTGCTGTAGATAAACACCCTCAGATGTGTGTGAAGGTACTGCACGCCCGAGCACGCATTAGTGCATGATTTAAAATGTGTGTGTTTCTCAGTAATGCGTGTACTTGTTTTGCGTTGCAGTTTTCTCTAAATGGCAGCCATGCGAGTGTTCTGTCCTTGAGTCAGGTGAGGACCTGTCATATAGTTAGCGCGCTTCGCTGCTGTCTTCCTGTCTGACTGTGATGTCTTTCTCTCAGAGGGCGGTCAGTGGGCGTGACTGTCGTCCCGGATCTCTGCATCTGCATGTGCACCTGGCGTCTAATATCGCTGCTTCTTTTGCTGCTCAGCTGTGCGCCAGAGATAAAGACACGTGTGCATCTACGAGGACCACGTCATCTCCGTCAGCTGGTTAGTAATAGTTTTTCCTGTCCTGTGCTTTCTTTTGATCAAAGACATTGAGTGCTTGCATATGCATGCATGTATGGCTGATAATGTCATGAAGTAGGACTTTCATTTGACAGTGAATGGAAAGGCCATTCGACATCCATGTAGACAGGCGCATTTAGGCCACGCCCACACAATCCAGCGCTCTCCATTGACTTTGTATTGCGTGTGCGTCCTCCTTGTCATTTCTGACTTATAACAAAACACAGAACAATGTCTAAAAGCTGATGGGTGTACAGCAAACAAGCTAAAAACACAGAACTAAGTTTTTAAAAGCTGTCGACCCAAAAAGCAGTGTTTAAGGAGACAAAAAAGTGGATACAGGCAATAAGACGTGGCCTTCAGCAGGAAGAATGGGTAAATGTTGGGATCCTGACACTCTGTATGTCTACGTGTGCAGTAAACCTTCTGTCACTGTTAAGTCAAATATCTAAATGTCAGTTTTATATATTATATTTCCTGTCGCTGATCACGTTGCCCTCCAGTGGGCGTAGCTCTGGGTTCTGTGTTTGCTGTACACCCTGTCACATATCAGCTTTTAGACATTGTTCTGTGTTTTGTTATAAGTCAGAAATGACAAGGAGGGCAGCGTCACGCATATATACAAAGTCAATGGAGGCGCTGGATTGTTGGATAGTTTCAGATTATGATGCGTGTTGCTCTGTCTCTATGGAATAAATACAATAACCCCGTTTTATTTATTTATATATTGTTGTTATTTTTGTTTTATTGTAAAACCATGGTTCATTTTGCAAGGGTAGATGTATTCACTATGGGCTGCAGGTGGAATAGTGTGTTTTGTCTATAAAGGGCTTTTATCCAATTAATCGAATGCTTACATTAATTTTTTCACATCTCTAAAACATTTTAAATATATTACTGTACTTTAGAAGTTGTTGCAGTCTAAATGTTTCAGTAGTGCTGCCACATGCAGCTGTGGAAGGTGTGCCCATTTTAAATGAATCAATTAAAAATTAAAACCCGGACGAACCGTTTCATTATAGAAAACTTTATGCAAAATATGTCACCAATGTGATTTACTTTTCTTTTCATGATGACAATGCTTTGTCCTGTGAAATACAAAATACAGATATTGAAAAGAAAAGGCAAATGTGAAAAATAAATGAAATGATGTCTGTGCATCGTTGCAATCCATCACTTTTACAGCAGAACTCAATGCACTGATGATAATTTAGGGCACAGTTATGCATTTTTAATTGTCATCGGTTAATGCCAACATTCTGCAGTCAAATATTTGAGTGTAAAACTGTTCTGGATATCTGTTTTTATTTACATGGCTGTGCGAACTTCACATCTCTCAATGACTCTCACATGATGATCATTTAAAATGATAATTTCAGCTCAGATTTGATGAGTATCTGTGTATTAAGTGCTATAATGTGCGGTGAGTGTGTCGGGATGGTGAAGTGACCCTTCAGTGTGACGATCATCCTGTTAAAGTGCATTACCCTGCAATACTGCTCTCCTCAGGACGGGGCGCCACAGTGTCGGAGCTGAGCCTGCCCTTCCCTTCCTCTCATCAGGACTGTGTGTGCAGGTAACGGAGTATCATTGGACTTCTGTATCCCACAGTGTCTGAATCAATCAGAAGTGATCAGTTCTGCTCCTGTCCGTCTGTAGGTGTGGCGTGGATCTCCAGGAAGAAGAGTCATCTGCCCGACTGTAAGTACAAACACCCCTCATCACTGGTGCACACTTGCTGAGAGGGGACAGTGATAGTCACGCTCATGATCCTGCACCCTCTCAGTCACACACAGGCGCTGGGGTCTGGTCATCGGCGCTGCGCTGACTCTCCTGACTGCTGTCACGCTGCTGGTCTGCATCTCAGGCTGGCTGTTCAGAAGAATCATATCAGGTCAGGAAACAGTCCTTTTGATTTTAGGTCAGGAACATGCTCAGTGCAACTTTCGAGGAGGAGGTCAGTTTAACTCACTTCAGCGGTTTCTCCACCATGACCACTGTAGACCTGACTGAGGAAACCGCACATACTTACAGCGTCAGCATGCCGATGAGAAGATAATACACAGTGCAAAAAATAAAACTATGCAAATATTATGAAATATGAAATGTATAAATCGTCACACCCTAGTCACTCTTTGGTTTTAAATAGGCAAACACTTAAGAGTCAGTGATTGGATCATTATTGCAGTGATTTATGATGTTTGGCATCAGTGTGTGTAGCGCTTCATTTCTTAAACAACCATGTGGGAAGACACATCATGGCCATATTCAGGAGGACAATGTCAAGATTCATCAGGCTCAATACAAGATCGTAATGTTTTTATTGCAAAGGGATACAATCTGTTCACATTTGGCACTTTTACAGCTTTACCAGCTTCTAAAAATAATTGTCAATCAGGAATATTCTAGTAAATGCGGTCATCATGAGTTTAAAATGACACTTCATCAGTCATTTTAGTGGCTGTTTTAGATCATGTTGGACTTTCTCCGCAGTGTTTTACTGCATTCTCAGTAGAATTCAAATGGCTCGCACATTTTATCATCAGCGCCGCATGGGAGCGGCTCGTGCAATAACACAAATATATAGCCTACTGATACAGCAAAGACAACGCCCGGCAGTATTGGCGGCAAAATGGGCTTCTGAATATTTAGTTCTGTATTGACAGGTGCGATATTTGAAAATTCATAATTATTATTTTTGAAATTACAATTATGTCAAAACATCAAAATGTCATTTATTAATATGTATTCATGTCAAACTGGCATATAAGCAGCTTTTCCTGTTCTATTTTGCCTGGAAGTGCTTTCAACACACTTGCGTGTTGCGTGAAAAATAGGCGTCGGTTCTATTTCTAGCATGCGTGTTTTAGCCGCGGACTCAGCGGCACCTTCTGTAAAAAGCGGACACGCCCGGCGCGGCCGACACTCTCACGCCGTGTGCGGCGGCCTACTTTTGGGCGCGCTGGTGGCGCTTGCGCGCCGACAGTGATTCATGCGCCACTTAAACAATTGGGCTTGGTCACAGTCATATTGCACAGACAATTGATCTGCTATAAAAGCGAAGTATAAGAGTAAAATGTAGAAGTGCTGGTACTGAGTACCGCCCCGCCGAGCACTGGAAAATCCACATAACATGTAAAAACATCAGTCAATCCTGTATCTGTGGAGGTTAGTTTTAAACCAGCATCTAGCTGTGGCTTTTTTGCTTGATGCCAGAATTATTCTAAACATGTATTTGTTCCTCCTTTCCCAGGAAACCATCGGCACAATGCCCAAATAAAGTACCTCAAAACTGCACTCATTTAAAGGGCCTAAAATCGTTTCTAGCATACTGTGAATATCTTTCCAGAAACATCTGATGTCAGGGCAATCCCAAAATATGTGAGAGTGGTTTGGTATCCTGAGAACCACAGTGTCTCCAGCAATTTGTGCTACCTGAATATTCTTCTTTTTGTTTAGGAGTAATAAAAAAAAAACCATATTTCTCCAGCAAACTTATGTCCAGTATATGGAGCGGGAAGCTGCCCATTGTAGCTAACATACGTGACCCTGGACCACAAAACCAGTCATAAGGGTCAATCTTTTGTAATTGAGATTTATACATCATCTGAATAAGTTAAGCATCTCTGATGTATGATTTGTTAGGACAATATCTGAAAATCTGGAATCTGAGGGTGCAAAAAAATCTAAATATTGAGGAAATCTCCTTTAAAGTTGTCCAGATGAAGTCCTTAGCAATGCATATTACTACTAATAATACATTTATGATATATTTACGGTGAGACATTTACTCAATCTCTTCATGGATCATGATCTTAATATCCTGATGATTTTGGCATAAAGGAAAAATGGATTTTGACCCTTCTAATGTGTTGTTGGCTATGGCCACAGATGAACCCGTGAGGCATGGCGCTGCTGTTGGGCTCAGGGAGCTTTTTCCCAATCCTCAGTTGTTGTTATTCCCAAATTGCTTTCCTTCTCCCAGCTCTCCTTAAGGTCCTATGCAACTGAATTAAATGTAAAAGATAAACTGAATCCATTTTCTCCAAATTCTCTGGGCAAAGCAGCAGAGAAGGGAGAGGTAACCTTTCCCCGTATGATGACATGTAGGAATATTCCAGACCGGCTCATCTGAGCTGTCATTTTCTCAAAGAGCGGAGCAGGATCGCGGGGCTTGGTTTACCTATCTCCATGTCTAGCCACTGGGGACCATAGGCCAGCTAGGGAACTCATATTAATGCACAGGAAGTCTGCCAGCAGCCGGTGTGATCCGATCTCCCCATCATCGAGTCCGTCTGTGATCACATGAAGAAACTGAACAAACTGAGACAGACTCAATCCAGAAGAACTGAGGCAGACACTCGAGAAACCTTCCTGCAAAACTACAGCACTGAGGAAAGATTAGGCACAGGTCAGAATGCTTCAAAGTGAGAATGCTGTCAAAAATAATAACATAAATAGCTTTGATTTATAAATGAACTTCTATGAACTAAATCAAATGGATGTTTGGGGTGAGCACCCTTTGCGTTTAAAACGGCTGCATCTATTCCTACAGCTGTTCCTGTGGTTCTGCGGGAAGGGTTTGGAGACGCACCTCAGTTCTTCTGGATTGAGTCCGTCTCAGTTTCTTCATGTGATCACAGACGGACTCGATGAAGAGCGAGATCAGATCTCCATGTGGAGCAGAGACTACTGTCAGACTCTTTATGCATGCAAAAATCTCACTGGATTATTAAAATTAATGGCAATTCATTTATAAATGTAAACTGATATTTCCTACTGACACACTACAGCAAAAAGAGACTTGATGAGTCTCAATGCTTTATATAATGTAATAGTCTTCTCCAGTGGTTGAGCATCACACGCTGAGGGGATTATTTGGATCTTCATCAGACCTTTTTTTAATTTTCTGATAGAAATCTGATCACAATTGAAGATATCTGAAGAAATTGAATCTTTCTTTCAAAGATTGAAAATCTAATAATTGTCCTTTACCCATTCATTGAATGATAGGCGTTAATCCTTTCTTAGTCCATATTTTGAAACTCATATGTATTTGGTTTAAATTTGGAGTCAATTAATAACCTTGTACCAAATTTTTTGTTATCCTAAACCATTGATTTAATTTTTTATGAGATAATCATCTGCAATCGTCCTTCCATCTGGCTTGATGGATTAATAGTCATTATTCATAGTTTTCAGTCACGTGACCATCATAACCGCCATAGAGCTGCAGCTCAAGCCTGTCAAATTTCCATCTTAAACACAAATATGTGAACAAGATGCACGTTCTGGGCACTTATGATCCATATCCAGCTCCGGCTGCAGCGGGCAGTGGAGGAGAGCCTCGTTTAAGCCCTCCAGGTGGGCGTTTCTGTAGGTGTGTGACCACACGTGAAAACTATGAATTGTGCAGCACATATTTCTGTAGACATGGAAGGGCCATCCCATTCTGTAAATAGTTTATTGGGCAAGGCGTGGTAAAGACTGAAATGGATAAAGCATTCTTGGAAGTATATTTTGCTTGATTTAATCAAAAAGGTAAAAAAAGAAATTCCATCTTGCGATGTCTATTTTCTTTTCTTTTTAAAATTAATGGGACCATAAAATAATAATGTGTGGAAATGATTCTTCATGCTCCTCCCAACCATTCTTTCACAGATTGAGCCTGATGAATCTTGGCATTGTCATCCTGGAATATGGCCATGATGTGTCTTCCCACATGCACTCAAGCCTCCCGCCTCCCCAGTGTTTTCACAAGTTTATATATGGTGTGGAAATGTTGTGTAGTTAGAAGCACCTGTGTCCATGTATGTGCATTCAGCATGTTCCTGGCTGTAGAGAAGCTGTGTCAGAAATCCTCTACATGTGTTATACAATGCTTCACGACCCTGGTTAAGTTCAGAAATGATTAAGATGTGTTTTTTTCTGCAGATTTGCGGAGCGCTGAAAGAGCGTCCACGTGCTGCTCGTGTGCTCGTCTGATGGCGGGCGCACATCACCGCCGTGTGCAGTTTGGCCTCGGGCCTGCAGGGAGAGCTGTGCATGGGCGTGAGGCTGGCGCCCAGTGGATGCAGTGCCGCCCTCAGTCCTCTCTGGCGCAGCTGGGACCCGATGCCGTGGCTGTACGGTCAGTGTCAGGCCGTGCAGAAGGCCGGCGGTCTCGTCCTGATCGCCTGGAGCCTGGCGCCCATCTGGCTTACCTGAGATGGAGGAAGAGTGAAAGAAAGGCAGAGCTCTGTAAGACTGGGCTGTACAGCACTGTTGAAGAAGAGGAGCAGATGAGCTGTGAGGAAGAGTGCATGGAGAAACCAATGGAGGGGTCTTCTGTCACCGCTCCTGTGTTCAGCGCGGCGCTGTCCTGTCTGTGTATGGGAATCTGAAAGCAGCGGCTATGGCCGGGGGTTCGGACTGGTTCCACTTCCAGAGTCTCAACAACAGCACTTGCATCCCGAAACGGCTCCGGTGTGTCCGAAAGTACTGTCTCGAAGGACCTGTCCTCTTTCATACAAGACCTGACCGGCTCACGGGGCGGATCTGGAAAATCCAGAGAAGCGTGCTGGCCCCGTCTTCTGTCCAAAAGCACTTTTCGTTCTTCGTGTCGCGTCAGCTCGGCGTCGAGACTAGAGGAGAAGCTTCGTGCCGATGGACAGCCTAAACTCGTTCCCAGCTTCTCACGCGAAATTAGTGGCGGGACGAAGCGAAAAACGTGGAGGCACAAGAGGCGCGGAGTAAAGTCATATCATCATGCTCATCCAGAAAGGAGTGTTTGAAGAAAAAGACTGTGCCAGAGCCACACAAGCCACTGGATCGGTAGCCGTCTGCTGATCAGATGAGACCGTTTCAGACGCCGCTTGTGTTTGCGGCGGCGTACAGAAGGACAGACAGAGTCCAGTGCAACATTACAGTCCGTCCAGCAGGGGGCAGAGACATTAAACTAAGGTCAGGATATTCTCACAGCAAAGTTCTGCTTCGCTCTTCGCTTGATACCGTTGCATCTGATCATAGAGATGTGGATAAGTTTGCACCAGCTCTGCAATTCAGTCACGTTTATTCATACTTCACTTTATACACTAGATTGCTTTAAAGCAGCAGCTCTACAGTATTAAACATGAAAAACAGTCAACTTCTGAACAGAGGAAATGAACCGGAGAAGATTTACACCTCAAAGAAGGCGGAGCCTCTGAGCCACACCCACCTGTTACATCATCAACATACAGACCAATGGGAGTTCGAAGGTGTTCACCAGTCGGAGCGAATTTTTCACTTTACCAAAGCGGTTTAAACTTCATTTTGTCCTGGTTTTTGTTCGGCGTCACAGTTTGCTCTTCAGTCTCACAGGGCCTTTACATGCAAATCCTGTGCTGATTGAAAGAAAACACGTTGACCAAGAGATCGAATGCAATAGCTGGTGATGAGAGATTTAAAAGCAATTTAATAGGCCGGTCATTTTTGACCCGGAAAACCAAATTAACTCCCTACAAAGAGTGGTGCAGAAAATCTTTATAAAGAAAAAAAGGCACCAACCTGGAAAGCCTAGAGTTTCCTATTGGTAATCATGAGATTATGATGCTGTTCACATGCATGCATGTTGTAAATATGATCATCTAAAGACAGCGTTTAATATAAGCTCTCTCAACGTACATGTACACATTGGAAATGTTCTATTTCTGTATAAAGACCTGCATCAGTAGACTTGTGCTTGTTCATCAGTACAAATAAACGCATCAAACATCCATACTCCCAGTGATCAGATTATTATTTTACCACAGCCCTGTTTAAATAAGCATAATCATAACCATATTTGTGACCCTGGACCACAAAACCAGTCATAAGGGTCAATGTTTTGAAATCGAGATTTATACATCATCTGAATAATAAGCATCACTGATGTGTGGTTTATTAGGACAATATTTGGCAACTATTTGAACATCTGGAATCTGAGGGTGCAAAAAAAATCTAAATATTGAGAAAATCATCTTTAAAGTTGTCCAAATGAAGTCCTTAGCAATGCATATTACTACTAATAATACATTTATGATATATTTATGGTAGGAAATATCTAATATCTTAATATCCTAATGATTTTTGGAATTAAAGAAAAATGGGTAATTTTGACCCACACGATGTGTTGGCTATGGCCACAGATGAACCCGTGAGATTATGACTGGTTTTGTGCTCCAGGGTCTTTGTAAAACAAATGAATCAACCTGATGAAGATATCAGTTTTAAAACAGAAGCCCGTATAAAACAGTTTTCATGTGGTCACAATGATGTTATCTTTCTTCTTTTGATAGAAATAGGAACCATCTTGTACCAATTTGACAAACAGTGAAATCTATGCAAATGTGTGTATAGCGACAAGAGCGCATGTTTACGTCTCATAAAATGCAAGCTTCATGGAGCTGAAACCACAGGGTGGGTCTATATATTCTAGCCGCTGTCAGAAAGCTATTTGCCCCGGGAGTTATGCTCAATCATAGTGCACAACAGTTATGTTAGTGATATGCAACCGAACCAGTTTTCTCAACGGCCTAAAGCATTCAGGCGCGTGCGTCACTTGTGTCAACAGCTTTTTGAGGAGCTGTCTGAGAGATCACCACCACGATAACTGAAGGCTGGGCGTTATGCAAAACTCCCCAAAACACTCACATTAACTGATGAAAGATTTGACAGATGTCGACATTAGGCCTTCAACAAACCAATGACAGAATAAGTGCTCTCTTCATTCCGGCTTTTCAGCCATTTATTTGCACTACACAATATTGAATATATGTTCCTCAGTCAGCAACAAACTCAGCCCTGACCGGTGCAGTGAATAACACTGATGATCTCTTCCTCACGGCTCCTGTTAGTGGGTGGGATATATTAGGCAGCAAGTGAACATTTTGTCCTCAAAGTTGATGTGTTAGAAGCAGGAAAAATGGGCAAGCGTAAGGATTTGGCGAGTTTGACAAGGGCCAAATTGTGATGGCTAGACGACTGGGTCAGAGCATCTCCAAAACTGCAGCTCTTGTGGGGTGTTCCCGGTCTGCAGTGGTCAGGATCTATCAAAAGTGCTCAAGGAAGGAACAGTGGTGAACCGGACACAGGGTCATGGGCGGCCAAGGCTCATTGATGCACGTGGGGCGGCGAAGGCTGGCCCGTGTGGTCGATCAAACAGATGAGCTACTGGAGCTCAAACTGCTCAAGAAGTTAATGCTGGTTCTGATAGAAAGGTGTCAGAATACACAGAGCATCTCAGTTTGTTGCGTATGGGGCGGCATAGCCGCTGACCAGTCAGGGTGCCCATGCTGACCCCTGTCCGGACACTGCAGCGGTGAGAAAATCATCTTTAAAGTTGTCCAGATGAAGTCCTTAGCAATGCATATTACTACTAATAATGCATTTATGATATATTTACAGTAGGAAATATCTTCATGGAACATGATAATATCCTTAATATCCTAATGATTTTTGGAATTAAAGAAAAATGGATAATTTTGACCCACACGATGTGTTGTTGGCTATAGCCACAGATGAACCCGTGAGACTTATGACTGGTTTTGTGCTCCAGGGTCTTTGTAAAACAAATGAATCAACCTGATGAAGATATAAAACCTTTCAGCGGTCGTGATATGCTACACTCAGCGCTGTCTTTTTTATAAACATAAATTCAACATGTAACAAATAATGAATCCAAAAAGTAAAAATATACTGTCCACTTTGCTGCAAAAAAAAAAAAAAAAGTGCATTCTCTTAATTCAGCCAAGAGGTCATGGTGCAGGTATTACGTCGGTTCCTTCGAGATTTTCCTATGTTTTATCATTCCTGTGGTCAGAGATGGGCAGAAATACATGAAAATGTATCCAAATAAAATATGAAATACTGTGTGGAAAAAAATAAATACAAATGCAGTTGAAATAGGTTATTCAGTGAAGTATCACTGTTACCTCTCAAAAGACTGGGTTTAAGGTGTCATCTGTCCATCCTCATTTCTGTTACTCTTACTTGTGCTGTGGTGAACACCTCATGTGTCATGGGAAAATGTGGGAACTTTTCCTGCTATATAGCAAGTAGTAGGGATGGGTGATATGAAATCTCCACACAATTATATATAGGGGGAGGGTGGGGTAAGATGAGCCAGCTTTGACTTCTGTGAGAAGGAAGAGAAGAGAAGGCAGAAGTGCAATGAAAGTATCTAAAGTAAGGTCAGGATGTGATTTTAAATGATCAGAATGCCTCTGTGATAAAGGGTTCTGAAAATATGGCTTCTTATTTAAAAAAGTGTTCCTGTGGCTCAGTTTACCCCAGGTTAGGGGTAAGTTGATCCGAGTCAGCGGGGAAGTTGCACCATCTGGGTGTAGACGGATCATCTACCTGAATCTGAATCAAACCCATGTGAAATTGTAAAGATAATTCACCCCTTCAATAATCAAATTTCCTTTGGTTCTTTCCTAATGTTCCAGTTCTTATCAGAAGGATTTGCTGTACTAGTGCATTGTTCCTATCAAATAAACTCAAACTCAAATGTTCTTTTAAGGAAATGATAAACTAAACAGTTGTGTAACTTTATGTTGAAATTACACCAGTTAATACTTCAGAGATGTAACTCAACTACAGTGCCTTATGGTGGGGTGAAAAAACTGGCTCAATTTACCCCACAGCATTTGGCTCACTTTGCCCCATAGCTTAGACTGGGTAAACGCAGCCCGATCCGCTGGTGATTTGATTTCTCCCTGCAGCTCAGGCTGGAAACCTGTACATTCATTTATCCTGCTTCTGTTACACTTTTAGGGGAACCAATCACAGACTGGCTTATCCACCTGGCGCGCTATTGGCGGATTTAACACAATGACGGATAGAGAAGCGATGGGTTGATCACGCCTCTTGTGCTCTGATTGGTTGAAGGACTATCCAATTGCGTACAGAGTCATTTGAACTATGCTCGTTGATCACGCCTCTTGTGCTCTGATTGGTTGAAGGACTATCCAATTCGCGCGCAAGAGTCATTTGAACTATGCTCGTTGATCACGCCTCTTGTGCTCTGATTGGTTGAAGGACTATCCAATTGCGTACAGAGTCATTTGAACTATGCCCGTTGATCACGCCTCTTGTGCTCTGATTGGTTGAAGGACTATCCAGTTGCGTACAGAGTCATTTGAACTATGCTCGTTGATCACGCCTCTTGTGCTCTGATTGGTTGAAGGACTATCCAATTGCGTACAGAGTCATTTGAACTATGCTCGTTGATCACGCCTCTTGTGCAGTAGCGAATACAGAGCAGACTCTCCAGACTAATGTTCAATCTTAAATTGAGCTTGGTCTGGTGATAATGAGACAACCCATAGCTGCCATTTTGGATTAAACTAGCTCGCTAATCAATTCAGGCTAATATTTATCTAAATGATTTGCATGGTTTTACACATTGCTAAAATCACCAATATGGATCATAAATAGTTTAGACCTTTAGACTCCTCCCGAGTGCTTCTCCCGTTCACAGTCTGGCAGAAATGATGGGTGGTTCCAAAATATATGATCACATGACAACAAAAGTGTACGTTTGCCAAGATAAAGAGGGTGGGTCAACTTACCCTCTCTCCACTATCATTATAGTCTTTTCTTCTGGAAAGAAGGTTTTACAATACCAACTTTTTATATACAAGTGGTTTTTACTCTTCCCAATACCACAGCAGAAACAAATACTAGGCTAACTAATGTACATTAAGTAATAAATAATACAGAAATTAAATACACACTGATATTTATTAAAGCTACAAAGGTTACAAGAGCAGTGAGTGGTGTTATCTTTGTCTTTTGTCTTTCATCATTAATGACACAAGCACACTGTAAAAAAATAAATCAAGTAAAATAACGGAAAAATGACTGGCAGCTCATTACCTGGACATTGTCCAGTAATTCTACGGACATTTCCGTTAACCCTAACAGAACAAAGTTCAAAATTCTAAAGACAGGTAAACCATATACGTAAAATTCTGTTAAATACAGTACATTAGAGTGCAGGTTTATTAGGCTGCTGTCTCTTTAAGAGCTCATGCACGAATGCAGTGATACACATCCACTTCTCCCAACTCTTTACCTTCACTCAAGACATAAACAAAATATTTTGAAGAATGTTGGTAACCAAACAGTTGATGGTTGACTTGCATAGTTTGTTTTTCATGCTATGGAAGGCAATCTGGGCTATTTTGATGATCAAATTCTTCTTTTGTGTACAGCTGTTGTAGTCTTTCATTCTTTAGATTTAAAATGCATTATATATATCTTAAAACATCCTTCAGTGTTTCGGGAAGACCATCAACATCCAGACTGACTGGTTAAGAGCAGTGTTAGGTAACTTGAGTTACGTAACTAGTAAAGTAACGCATTAAAATTTACAACAAAATATCTTTTTTCTTTTTCACATTTGTTGCCTGACAGCTCTCCTGCCCCCATGTTGAGAGGAACTGAGTATCTGCAGAGCGCTGTGTGTGAACATGAGGGTTACTGAGCATGCATTTACTCATCTCACGTGCACAAAAAAGATCCAGTATTCCTCAAAATGAACACAATCAGTGTAATGAAAAATCAGAAGACTGCAAACCTCAATAATTAAATATGTTAAATCAAACAAGTATTTTTATGGACTTAATCTCACTTTATTGACCAGTGCCTTGCTGCTGACCTTCGATGATTCAGTTAAACTATGAGCAAAAATGACTTTAGATGTTTTTAGTTTTCTCCTGTGTCCTATTTTTCCGATAACCAGAATGGCTGAAAGGTTTGTTTGAGCTGCATCCTCTACTGTACACGTGTGAATTTGCATTTTAGCCTCAGCCTGAGGCTCATTATTTAAATTTTGGTGTGAAAGGCTTTACATTTGCACAAAAATAGAACTTTTTTGTTACCAAAAAAAAACAAAAAAAACAGCCCTGGTGGTGAAAAGTAACATAAAAGTAACGTAAAGCCTCGTGCACACTGGGATGATTACCGTTTGCGCTTATCGCCAGCATTTTTTGAGGTGTTTTTGGGCGCGTCTTTGTGTCCACACCCAAGTGATTTTCACTGGCGATGCGCGGAGTGAACGTGCAGATTCACTCCCTGACAGTAGATGGCGCTTTTGATTTGATTGCAGATGGAAACTCACCATCGAATCCTGATCTGCAATTCCTCTCCATAACAACTCCCTCTTATGGAGGTTTGTGCAGTCGTTCTGTGTGTTCAGACACCAAAGAGACCAGCAGCTCTACATTCATCTTGCCTCGTTGCATATTCTTCTTCTTCGTCTACTTTCCTCTTCGTCGTCGTCTTCTTAGGTATCAATGTGTGCTCGGCAAGACTGTTTTGTGCTTTACTGTGTTTTTACTGTAACTTCAGCAGCTCCATAGCCTGACAAGCCAGACCCACATCAAGATGTTGGGTCTGTGAACTCACCATTGGCAGGGCTCAACTGGTGGGGCGGGATAAGCGGTTGTCTATCAGATTCCTCTGCACGCAATAGGATAGTGCTACAACCAACCAGAGCAACGAAGAAGGTGAAGCCGAGCTAGTTGATAGAGTAAACTTTTGCCGTATCCAGTCGGCAAAACTCTGAACACATCTTCCTTTCTTAAGAATGACTTCCGTGCCGTTCTTTGTTATTTTCTCAAAGAAAAGTTTAACAACAAGTCTCCCAGAGTCACGGCCAAAGCGATTCGAAAGACCGCTGTCCGCCAGCTTCTGTTTTCCAGTAGCACGTGGAACCGCAGCAACTCTGCCGTCATTATGTTAAGCCCACCCACCGACTCTATACACGATGTGATTGGCCTGACCAGAGTTTGGTTTTCCAGCTCATGGGTCTACCGAGAGTTGCAAGACTACACTCGCGGTAAATTAGATTTGCTGCCGCTAGGTGCTTTTAGATTTCTATGCTAGCAGCTCCAGGCATGTGAACAAAAGCGTTAATCTCATTGGTGAGGCCAGTTTTTAACACGGTGTGTCAAACCAAAACAAAACAATATGAACCAGAGGTGTTTTTATGCACACTCACATTGGCACCCTTTGATTAGTCATGAGGCGATAAATGCACATGTGCGATAATCGTCCCGGTGTGAGCAAGTCTTAATGCATTACTTTTCTTAAAAAGTAACTAGTAACACAGGTAGTTACTTTTAAGGAGTAACGCAACATTGTAACGCATTACTTTTAAAAGTAACTTCCCCAACACTGGTTAAAAGTGTCTAACGGTGCATCCCAGTTCGCATACTATCCGTCCTAAATAGTATTCAAAAGTAGAATTAGTATGTCCCAAATCTGGTAGAGTATCCCAAAGATACCCGGATGGTCTACTATTTCCGGTCAGAATTCGAAGAGCAGATCAACGCACACTCTAACGGCTCATATTACCCACAAACCATTGCGAGTTGTACGAGGATTCGATTAGAGCTACAAACACGGATAAACTGTGTTAAAAAGAACTACAAACATGGCGGATGTGCGAGTTCTCTAAGCAGAGAGGTTTAGGTAAAGGGGCTTGAGTGATCAATTATCAGTCGCCTGACAAAAAGATATTTATTCAGTGTTATCCACATTATATTTCACCTGCAGCAGCATTGTGAACTTTTGTAATGATACTTTGGCCATTAACTTTTAAATGCATCATTATATTTAAACTGCAAACACATGAGGAGAGTCTCAATGTGGAGGATTTTAACTGTGACGATGACTGACAGATCAGTGTAAACGGTGACGGACGCACGTAATTAAGCAACAGAGTCCATTATAGATGACTCAGTGGTATGTCCAAGCCTGCATACTCATTTTCTTCATAAAGAGTACATACTTTTAGGCATTCTCTGAGACTAGATGTTAGGGGAGAGCAGGGGAGAAAGTACCATTTTTCAGAAAAACTTACATTTAAAAGATAATGTTTTAGACAGATATATGTTTTTGCTGTGGTCAATAACTCATAAGTGTGGCCTATCAATAGCAGGTGGTATTTTGTACAAATGTAGAACGCCTACAGTATATTTAACATAAGCTGCACATTGTAATTTTTGACCCCATCAGTTAATCAACAATACAAGCTAGATTTTTGTTACTCTTGTTTTTATTAAATATACCTGACTGTGCCCTTGTTAATATGTAACTGCAAACATATTTTGTCCTTTATCTTTGCAAAAAAAAAATTAAATTACATTTTCATTTTTAAATGTTGTTTCATCAAATGTTTCTAATGTAACCTGACAGTACAAACTTGAATTAATTAGAATATTCTTTTATTTGCAATGTCAATTTTTTTGATAATTTTTTCTTTAACAGTATGTACAATATGAAAATTAAATTAGCATAATATGCATTATATATATATATATATATATATATATATATATATATATATATATATATATATATATATATTAATGCAATTATCTAATCAACCAATCACATGGCAGTTGCTTCAATGCATTTAGGGGTGTGGTCCTGGTCAAGACAATCTCCTGAACTCCAAACTGAATGTCAGAATGGGAAAGAAAGGTGATTTAAGCAATTTTGAGCGTGGCATGGTTGTTGGTGCCAGACGGGCCGGTCTGAGTATTTCACAATCTGCTCAGTTACTGGATTTTCACGCACAACCATTTCTAGGGTTTACAAAGAATGGTGTGAAAAGGAAAAAACATCCAGTATCACGGCAGTCCTGTGGGAGAAAATGCCTTGTTGATGCTAGAGGTCAGAGGAGAATGGGCCACGACTGATTCAAGCTGATAGAAGAGCAACTTTGACTGAAATAACCACTCGTTACAACCGAGGTATGCAGCAAAGCATTTGTGAAGCCACAACACGCACAACCTTGAGGCGGATGGGCTACAACAGCAGAAGACCCCACCGGTACCACTCATCTCCACTACAAATAGGAAAATCTCACCAAAATTGGACAGTTGAAGACTGGAAAAATGTTGCCTGGTCTGATGAGTCTCGATTTCTGTTGAGACATTCAGATGGTAGAGTCAGAATTTGGTGTAAACAGAATGAGAACATGGATCCATCATGCCTTGTTACCACTGTGCAGGCTGGTGGTGGTGGTATAATGGTGTGGGGATGTTTTCTTGGCACACTTTAGGCCCCTTAGTGCCAATTGGGCATCGTTTAAATGCCACGGCCTACCTGAGCATTGTTTCTGACCCTGTCCATCCCTTTATGACCACCATGTACCCATTCTCTGATGGCTACTTCCAGCAGGATAATGCACCATGTCACAAAGCTCGAATCATTTCAAATTGGTTTCTTGAACATGACAATGAGTTCACTGTACTAAAATGGCCCCCACAGTCACCAGATCTCAACCCAATAGAGCATCTTTGGGATGTGGTGGAACTGGAGGAGCCGTGCCCTGGATGTGCATCCCACAAATCTCCATCAACTGCAAGATGCTATCCTATCAATATGGGCCAACATTTCTAAAGAATGCTTTCAGCACCTTGTTGAATCAATGCCACGTAGAATTAAGGCAGTTCTGAAGGCGAAAGGGGGTCAAACACAGTATTAGTATGGTGCTCCTAATAATCCTTAGGTGAGTAGTATATATATATATATATATATATATATATATATATATATATATATATATATATATAATAGCTTAGACAAAAGTAACAAGTGTTACTTTTCGTCCCGACAGGAAGGCCTGACATTTAAACATGATTTACTTTTTATGCTGAAAAACTCTGAAAAGACAAACCTTCAGGGTGTGTAACAGCACTAAATAACCTGTAGATTGATCATTGCTGTGACACATAAAACAAGAAACAGCTTGTAATTAGAAAAAAAAATACCCTTCAGTAGCCTAATTTACATGCCGTACTTGAAAACTGTATTTCGGACCTGACCACGGGAAACAATGATGAAATCGCATGATATTTGGCAGATCCGTCAAGGGTTGTGTGCTGAACGTGCTGTCATAGTTTGGAATGCAAATGTAGTCAGGGCTCTGAGAAAACCGCTTTGTTACTTTTCGCCCGCTCTCCCTATGTTGTCTACCCTTCTATTCACAAAACTTGCATTTCCGGTCTCCCACATTCGCATGCGTATGAATGGAAGTCAATGGAGTGAAAAGTGTAACAACCCTTTTATGCAATATGGCCTAATCCCAAATCCACACTTCATGTACTCTTGCGCTCTTGTGGACTTACAATGGCTGCTGCATGTGTGTCCGTTAAGTTCACAAGACCCATTGGTCATTTTAGGTTTCAGAAGGGTATTTGTTTGCCTTCTACCCAACAGTCGAAGCGGCGTTACGTCACAAAAGTGTGGACTCAAGGACATCACGAGGACTTACGGTTTCCATTTGAGACAGGGCCTATTTAGCACAGAATTCATTACTAG
>JAGHMJ010000030.1:154392-169392 GCA_018749465.1 Paracanthobrama guichenoti
ATAGGCGAACACTCTCATGCCCTGATGATGCAGTGGAGCCAACGAAGCTTCTGCACATTTCACGCATATGCAAGGCGTGCGAGGGACAGCTTGAACGGCAGGACCTGGAATTTGTGTGCAGTCCCCTCGAAGGAGAACCTCAGAAATGTTTTTGTGTTCCTGGTGGATTGTGGCAAGATGCTTCGGCCAAAACCATGATGCAAGCCGAGGCAGAGGGCAGAACAGGTGACATACTGCAAGCATCTTTGAGCTTGACACATTAACCACTCTAAGGTGTTGTTCAACTGTTGCCAATGTTTTTGTGTTTTTTTTAGGAGGAGGAATTAACGTTGAAATACCTCTTCCTCCATCTTTCCTTGTGGCAAAACTCGAATTGCCATTTTGCTGAGGAAAGCACGGATTTCCCCTCTCAGTACTGGGGAAGCCCTGTCGACCAATAAAGTTACAAAGTTGCCATTACTCTGCTGAAACAGAGGAGGGAGCGAGAGAACCCGCAGCCCGACAGCCCCACTGGAATCGTGCGAAAGAAGCCATGGTGTTGTTAGTGCACGTGCACGCCACTGTTCGAGGCAGACAGCGAGGATTCCCAGGCATCACCTGTGGAACCCTGCGTCCTTTTGCAAACATCGCTGTAAATTGCATGGCACTGCATTTTCCTCCTCTGTCGGTACATGGCCAGACTGTGAGGTTAGCTGTTCCAGTGCATTCTGATTGTTTTGGCAAATCAACACATGAGGTCTTGTATGCTCAACACACATTTTATTGACAACATAATTAAAACTGAACCCGCTATTTTGCAGGGTTACTTCTACCCAGTCTGGATAGATCGGCAGGCGAGTTTGCACCGCTGATTTTACACACGTTACTAAACTACTGATCATATTCACACACTACACACGTTACTAAACCACTGATCATATTCACACGCTACACACACGTTACTAAACCACTGATCATATTCACACGCTACACACACGTTACTAAACCACTGATCATATTCACACGCTACACACGTTACTAAACCACTGATCATATCCACACACTACACACGTTACTAAACCACTGATCATATTCACACACTACACACACGCACTAAACCACTGATCATATTCACACACTACACGCGTTACTAAACCACTGATCATATTCACACACTACACACGTTACTAAACCACTGATCATATTCACACACTACACACGCACTAAACCACTGATCATATGCACACGCTTACACACACGTTACTAAACCACTGATCATATTCACACACTACACACGTTACTAAACCACTGATCATATGCACACGCTACACACGTTACTAAACCACTGATCATATTCACACACTACACACGTTACTAAACTACTGATCATATTCACACACTACACACGCTACTAAACCACTGATCATATTCACACGCTACACATGTTACTAAACCACTGATCATATTCACACGCTACACACACGCTACTAAACCACTGATCATATTCACACGCTACACGCCAAGCATTAAACCACTGATCATATTCACACACTACACACGTTACTAAACCACTGATCATATACACACACTACACACGTTACTAAACCACTGATCATATTCACACACTACACACACGTTACTAAACCACTGATCATATTCACACACTACACACGCATTACTAAACCACTGATCATATTCACACACTACACACGTTACTAAACCACTGATCATATTCACACACTACACACGTTACTAAACCACTGATCATATTCACACGCTACACACGCTACTAAACCACTGATCATATTCACACACTACACACGTTACTAAACCACTGATCATATTCACACACTACACACGTTACTAAACTACTGATCATATTCACACACTACACACGTTACTAAACCACTGATCATATGCACACGCTACATGCGTTACTAAACCACTGATCATATTCACACACTACACACGTTACTAAACCACTGCTCATATTCACACACTACACACACGTTACTAAACCACTGATCATATTCACACACTACACACACGTTACTAAACCACTGATCATATTCACACACTACACACGTTACTAAACCACTGATCATATTCACACACTACACACACGTTACTAAACCACTGATCATATTCACACGCTACACACGTTACTAAACCACTGATCATATTCACACGCTACACACGTTACTAAACCACTGATCATATGCACACACTACACACACGTTACTAAACCACTGATCATATGCACACGCTACATGCGTTACTAAACCACTGATCATATTCACACACTACACACACGTTACTAAACCACTGATCATATTCACACACTACACAATAATTACTAAACCACTGATCATATTCACACACTACACACGTTACTAAACCACTGATTATATTCACACACTACACACACGCGTTACTAAACCACTGATCATATTCACACACTACACACACGTTACTAAACCACTGATCATATTCACACGCTACACACGTTACTAAACCACTGATCATATTCACACACTACACATGTTACTAAACCACTGATCATATTCACACACTACACACATGTTACTAAACCACTGATCATATTCACACACTACACACGTTACTAAACCACTGATCATATTCACACACTACACACGTTACTAAACCACTGCTCATATTCAAACACTACACACACGCTACTAAACCACTGATCATATTCACACACTACACACACGTTACTAAACCACTGATCATATTCACACACTACACACGTTACTAAACCACTGATCATATTCACACGCTACACACACACGTTACTAAACCACTGATCATATTCACACACTTCACACATCGTTACTAAACCACTGATCATATTCACACACTACACACGTTACTAAACCACTGATCATATTCACACACTACACACGTTACTAAACCACTGATCATATTCACACACTACACACGTTACTAAACCACTGATCATATTCACACGCTACACGTTACTAAACCACTGATCATATTCACACACTACACACGTTACTAAACCACTGATCATATTCACACACTACACACGCGCTAAACTACTGATCATATTCACACGCTACACACGCTACTAAACCACTGATCATATGCACACGCCACATGCGTTACTAAACCACTGATCATATTCACACACTACACACGTTACTAAACCACTGCTCATATTCACACACTACACACACGTTACTAAACCACTGATCATATTCACACACTACACACACGTTACTAAACCACTGATCATATTCACACACTACACACGTTACTAAACCACTGATCATATTCACACACTACACACACGTTACTAAACCACTGATCATATTCACACGCTACACACGTTACTAAACCACTGATCATATTCACACGCTACACACGTTACTAAACCACTGATCATATGCACACTACACACACGTTACTAAACCACTGATCATATGCACACGCTACATGCGCACTAAACCACTGATCATATTCACACACTACACACACGTTACTAAACCACTGATCATATTCACACACTACACACACGTTACTAAACCACTGATCATATTCACACACTACACACGTTACTAAACCACTGATTATATTCACACACTACACACACGTTACTAAACCACTGATCATATTCACACACTACACACACGTTACTAAACCACTGATCATATTCACACGCTACACACGCTACTAAACCACTGATCATATTCACACACTACACATGTTACTAAACCACTGATCATATTCACACACTACACACATGTTACTAAACCACTGATCATATTCACACACTACACACGTTACTAAACCACTGATCATATTCACACACTACACACGTTACTAAACCACTGCTCATATTCAAACACTACACACACGTTACTAAACCACTGATCATATTCACACACTACACACACGCTTACTAAACCACTGATCATATTCACACACTACACACGTTACTAAACCACTGATCATATTCACACGCCACACACACGCTACTAAACCACTGATCATATGCACACGCTTACACGCCGTTACTAAACCACTGATCATATGCACACGCCACACGCGCACAAACCACTGATCATATTCACACACTACACACGTTACTAAACCACTGATCATATTCACACACTCACACACACGCTACTAAACCACTGATCATATTCACACACTACACACACGCTACTAAACCACTGATCATATCCACACACTACACACGCTATTAAACCACTGATCATATTCACACACTACACGCCATTACTAAACCACTGATCATATTCACACACTACACAATAATGCTACTAAACCACTGATCATATGCACATGCTACACACGCACTAAACCACTGATCATATTCACACACTACACACACGTTACTAAACCACTGATCATATCCACACACTACACACACTACACACACGTTACTAAACCACTGATCATATTCACACGCTACACACGCACTAAACCACTGATCATATTCACACACTACACACGCTACTAAACCACTGATCATATTCACACACTACACACACGTTACTAAACCACTGATCATATTCACACACTACACATGTTACTAAACCACTGATCATATTCACACGCTACACATGTTACTAAACCACTGATCATATTCACACGCTACACACACGCTACTAAACCACTGATCATATTCACACGCTACACACACGTTACTAAACTACTGATCATATTCACACACTACACACACGTTACTAAACCACTGATCATATTCACACACTACACACACGCGTTACTAAACCACTGATCATATGCACACGCCACGCACGCTACTAAACCACTGATCATATTCACACACTACACGCGGTTACTAAACCACTGATCATATGCACACACTACACACCTTACTAAACCACTGATCATATGCACACACTACACAATAATGCTACTAAACCACTGATCATATTCACACACTACACACATGCTACTAAACCACTGATCATATTCACACGCTACACGCCAAGCACTAAACCACTGATCATATTCACACACTACACACACGTTACTAAACCACTGATCATATTCACACACTACACACACGTTACTAAACCACTGATCATATTCACACACTACACACACGTTACTAAACCACTGATCATATTCACACGCTACACGCGTTACTAAACCACTGATCATATTCACACACGTTACTAAACCACTGATCATATTCACACACTACACACACGTTACTAAACCACTGATCATATACACACACTACACACGTTACTAAACCACTGATCATATTCACACACTACACACAATGCTACTAAACCACTGATCATATTCACACACTACACACGTTACTAAACCACTGATCATATTCACACACTACACACGTTACTAAACCACTGATCATATTCACACACTACACACGTTACTAAACCACTGCTCATATTCAAACACTACACACACGCTATTAAACCACTGATCATATTCACACACTACACACACGTTACTAAACCACTGATCATATTCACACACTACACACGTTACTAAACCACTGATCATATTCACACGCTTCACAATAATCGCTACTAAACCACTGATCATATGCACACGCCACACGCAAGCATTAAACCACTGATCATATGCACACGCTACACGCCAAGCATTAAACCACTGATCATATTCACACACTACACACGTTACTAAACCACTGATCATATTCACACACTACACAATAATGCTACTAAACCACTGATCATATTCACACACTACACAATAATGCTACTAAACCACTGATCATATCCACACACTACACACGTTACTAAACCACTGATCATATTCACACGCCACACACACGCTACTAAACCACTGATCATATTCACACGCTACACAATGCTTACTAAACCACTGCTCATATTCACACTACACACATCGTTACTAAACCACTGATCATATTCACACACTACACACACGTTACTAAACCACTGATCATATTCACACACTACACACACGCCACTAAACCACTGATCATATGCACATGCTACACACGCTACTAAACCACTGATCATATTCACACACTACACACGTTACTAAACCACTGATCATATCCACACACTACACACTCACTACACACACGTTACTAAACCACTGATCATATTCACACGCCACACACGCTACTAAACCACTGATCATATTCACACACTACACACGTTACTAAACCACTGATCATATTCACACACTACACACGTTACTAAACCACTGATCATATTCACACACTACACATGTTACTAAACCACTGATCATATTCACACGCTACACATGTTACTAAACCACTGATCATATTCACACGCTACACACACACGTTACTAAACCACTGATCATATTCACACGCTACACAATAATGTTACTAAACTACTGATCATATTCACACACTACACACATCGTTACTAAACCACTGATCATATTCACACACTACACACACGTTACTAAACCACTGATCATATGCACACGCTACGCACGCGTTACTAAACCACTGATCATATTCACACACTACACGTGTTACTAAACCACTGATCATATGCACACACTACACACCTTACTAAACCACTGATCATATGCACACACTACACACACGTTACTAAACCACTGATCATATTCACACACTACACACACGTTACTAAACCACTGATCATATTCACACGCTTACACGCCAAGCATTAAACCACTGATCATATTCACACACTACACACACGCTACTAAACCACTGATCATATTCACACACTACACACGTTACTAAACCACTGATCATATTCACACACTACACACACGTTACTAAACCACTGATCATATTCACACGCTACACGCCAAGCACTAAACCACTGATCATATTCACACACGTTACTAAACCACTGATCATATTCACACACTACACACACGTTACTAAACCACTGATCATATACACACACTACACACGTTACTAAACCACTGATCATATTCACACACTACACACACGTTACTAAACCACTGATCATATTCACACACTACACGCGCATAAACCACTGATCATATTCACACACTACACACGCATTAAACCACTGATCATATTCACACACTACACACGCATTAAACCACTGATCATATTCACACGCTACACACGTTACTAAACCACTGATCATATTCACACACTACACACGTTACTAAACCACTGATCATATACACACACTACACACGTTACTAAACCACTGATCATATTCACACGCTACACACACGTTACTAAACCACTGATCATATACACACACCTACACACGTTACTAAACCACTGATCATATTCACACACTACACACACGTTACTTAAACCACTGATCATATTCACACACTACACACACGTTACTAAACCACTGATCATATTCACACACTACACACGCCACTAAACCACTGATCATATTCACACGCCACACGCTGCGTTATTAAAACCACTGATCATATTCACACACGCACTAAACCACTGATCATATTCACACACTACAATAACGTTACTAAACCACTGATCATATACACACACTACACACGTTACTAAACCACTGATCATATTCACACACTACACGTTACTAAACCACTGATCATATTCACACACTACACACGTTATTAAACCACTGATCATATTCACACACTACACACGTTACTAAACCACTGATCATATTCACACACTACACACGTTACTAAACCACTGCTCATATTCAAACACTACACACACGTTACTAAACCACTGATCATATTCACACACTACACAATACGCGTTACTAAACCACTGATCATATTCACACACTACACACGTTACTAAACCACTGATCATATTCACACACTACACACGCTACTAAACCACTGCTCATATTCAAACACTACACACACGCTACTAAACCACTGATCATATTCACACACTACACACACGCACTAAACCACTGATCATATTCACACAACACACACGTTACTAAACCACTGATCATATTCACACACTACACACACGTTACTAAACCACTGATCATATTCACACGCTACACGCTGCTACTAAACCACTGATCATATTCACACACTACACACACGTTACTAAACCACTGATCATATTCACACACTACACACACCGTTACTAAACCACTGATCATATTCACACTACACACACGTTACTAAACCACTGATCATATTCACACGCTACACGCCAAGCATTAAACCACTGATCATATTCACACACGTTACTAAACCACTGATCATATTCACACACTACACACACGCTACTAAACCACTGATCATATACACACACACTACACACGTTGCTAAACCACTGATCATATTCACACACTACACACACGCCATTACTAAACCACTGATCATATTCACACACTACACACGTTACTAAACCACTGATCATATTCACACACTACTCACGTTACTAAACCACTGATCATATTCACACACTACACACGTTACTAAACCACTGATCATATTCACACGCTTACACGTTACTAAACCACTGATCATATTCACACACTACACACGTTACTAAACCACTGATCATATACACACACTACACACGTTACTAAACCACTGATCATATTCACACGCCATACACACACGCTACTAAACCACTGATCATATACACACACTACACACGTTACTAAACCACTGATCATATTCACACACTACACACAATCGTTACTAAACCACTGATCATATTCACACGCCACACCGCCAAGCATTAAACCACTGATCATATTCATACACGCGTTACTAAACCACTGATCATATTCACACACTACACACACGCCATTAAACCACTGATCATATGCACACGCCACGCACGCCGTTACTAAACCACTGATCATATACACACACTACACACGTTATAAACCACTGATCATATTCACACGCCACGCACGCTACTAAACCACTGATCATATCCACACGCCACGCACGCTACTAAACCGCTGATCATATCCAATACGCTACGCACGCTACTAAACCACTGATCATATTCACACGCCACGCACGTTACTAAACCACTGATCATATCCACACGCTACACGCGTTACATAAACCACTGATCATATTCACACACTACACATCGCATTAAACCACTGATCATATTCACACACGCTACACACACGCACTAAACCACTGATCATATTCACACGCTACACACACGTTACTAAACCACTGATCATATCCACACGCTACACACATCGTTACTAAACCACTGATCATATACACACACTACACACATTACTAAACAACTGATCATATTCACACACTACACACATTACTAAACCACTGATCATATTCACACACTACACACACGTTACTAAACCACTGATCATATTCACACACTACACACACGTTACTAAACCACTGATCATATTCACACACTACACACACGCTACTAAACCACTGATCATATTCACACACTACACACACGTTACTAAACCACTGATCATATTCACACACTACACACACACGTTACTAAACCACTGATCATATTCACACACTACACACACGTTACTAAACCACTGATCATATTCACACACTACACACTTTACTAAACCACTGATCATATTCACACGCTACACACGTTGACTAAACCACTGATCATATTCACACGCTACACACACGTTACTAAACCACTGATCATATTCACACACTACTCGCATTACTAAACCACTGATCATATTCACACACTACACACGTTACTAAACCACTGATCATATCAAGATTCAAGATTCAAGAGTTTTATTTGTCACATACACAGTTATATACAGAATATACAACCGGCAGTGAAATGTAAACAGGTCCGCTCCATGGACAGTGCAAATTCACAGTTAAAAACACAAGGGAAGAAATTATAATAGAAATAGGATATAAAAAAAGTACTATCTATATATATATATATATATATATATATATATATATATATATATATATATATATATATATATATATATATATACATATATATATATATGTCTATATCTGTAGAATTATAAATAATCAAGTCAAGAGAAAAAAAAAGGGTAACAAATAAGGATAAAGTGGAATAAAATAATTGAAGTAGACTTTTGCAGTGAGTAAACTGTAGACTTATAAATATGTGGTTAACAAATGTATAAGAGTATAATGTGCAAAACAGGTTTATGACAGGTTGTTACACAGTAACAACGAACAGAAAGTGCAGTGCAATGTCAGTGTATCGATGTTTATCCTGGACGTGAAGTCACGTGATGTTAAGTTCAGGAGTCTGATGGCCTGGGGAAGAAGCTCCTCCTGAGTCTCTCAGTTTTGGCCATCAGGCTTTCAGGAAGCGCTACCAGATGGTAGCAGCGTGAAGTGAGGGTTTGCAGGGTGATTAGAGTCCTTGATGATCTTAGTAGCTCTACCTTTGCAGCGCTTGGTGTAGACGCCCTGCAGAGACGGGAGAGCTGACCCTGAGATACGCCGGATAAGCGCACTACTCTTTGCAGGGCTTTGCGGTCATGACTGGTGCTGTTCCCATACCACGCCAGTGATGCACTGGAGTTAAAACACTTTCTATCGCCCTAAATAGAAAGTTTTCAGGATAGCTGGTGAAACCCTGAATTTCCTCAGCTGGCACAGGTGGTACAGTCTTTGCCTGGCTTTTTCACCTGTGTCTGAATGTGAGCAGTCCAGGTCAGGTCTCGGAGATGTTTACTCCCAGGTACTTGAAGCTGCTCACTCTCTCTACTGGTGACCCGCTGATCATGAGGGGGAGTATGTCCGCGGCTGTCTCCTTCCTGAAGTCCACAATCATTTCTTTGGTCTTGCCAACATTCAGAGAGAGACAGTTGTCCTGGCACCATGATTCACACACTACACACACGCTACTAAACCACTGATCATATACACACACTGGCACATCGCACGCATTAAACCACTGATCATATGCACACGCTACGCACGCGTTACTAAACCACTGATCATATCCACACGCTACGCACGTTACTAAACCACTGATCATATTCACACACTACACACGTTACTAAACCACTGATCATATTCACACGCTACACACACGTTACTAAACCACTGATCATATTCACACGCTACACACACGTTACTAAACCACTGATCATATACACACACTACACACATTACTAAACAACTGATCATATTAACACTACACACATGCTACTAAACCACTGATCATATTCACACACTACACACGTTACTAAACCACTGATCATATTCACACGCTACACACACGCTTAAACCACTGATCATATTCACACGCCATACACACGTTACTAAACCACTGATCATATGCACACGCCACTACACGCTACTAAACCACTGATCATATTCACACACTACACACGCTACTAAACCACTGCTCATATTCACACACTACACACACGTTACTAAACCACTGATCATATTCACACACTACACACACGTTACTAAACCACTGATCATATCCACACACTACACACACGCTACTAAACCACTGATCATATTCACACACTACACACGTTACTAAACCACTGATCATATTCACACGCTACACACACGTTACTAAACCACTGATCATATTCACACACTACACACGTTACTAAACCACTGATCATATTCCACACACTACACATCGCTACTAAACCACTGATCATATTCACACGCCACACACACGTTACTAAACCACTGATCATATACACACACTACACAATGCTTACTAAACCACTGATCATATTCACACACTACACACGTTACTAAACCACTGCTCATATTCACACACTACACGCGTTACTAAACCACTGATCATATTCACACACTACACACACGTTACTAAACCACTGATCATATGCACACGCTTACACACACGCTACTAAACCACTGATCATATTCACACACTACACGCGTTACTAAACCACTGATCATATCCACACACTACACACACGTTACTAAACCACTGATCATATCCACACACTACACACACGTTACTAAACCACTGATCATATGCACACGCTACACACGTTACTAAACCACTGATCATATTCACACGCTACACACGCACTAAACCACTGATCATATTCACACGCTACACACGTTACTAAACCACTGATCATATTCACACACTACACACGTTACTAAACCACTGATCATATTCACACACTACACACACGTTACTAAACCACTGATCATATTCACACGCTACACACGTTACTAAACCACTGATCATATTCACACACTACACACGTTACTAAACCACTGATCATATTCACACTACACACAATGCTTACTAAACCACTGATCATATTCACACACTACACACGCACTAAACCACTGATCATATTCACACACTACACACCACGCTACTAAATCACTGATCATATTCACACGCCACACATGTTACTAAACCACTGATCATATTCACACGCTACACACACGCTTACTAAACCACTGATCATATTCACACACTACACACGTTACTAAACCACTGATCATATCCACACGCTACACACGTTACTAAACCACTGATCATATGCACACGCTACACGCGTTACTAAACCACTGATCATATTCACACACTACACACGTTACTAAACCACTGCTCATATTCACACACTACACACACGTTACTAAACCACTGATCATATTCACACACTACACACACGTTACTAAACCACTGATCATATCCACACACTACACACACGTTACTAAACCACTGATCATATTCACACACTACACACACGTTACTAAACCACTGATCATATTCACACACTACACACACGTTACTAAACCACTGATCATAGTCACACGCTACACACACGTTACTAAACCACTGATCATATTCACACGCTACACACACGTTACTAAACCACTGATCATATTCACACACTACACGCGTTACTAAACCACTGATCATATTATACTGAATATTTTTCCCAACAGAGAGGGGTCAGACAGGGCTGTCCGACTCTATTTAACCTTTATATTAATGAACTGGCAGATCTACTGAGAGTCCAATCAGAGAGTCCAGGACTTCAACTGTTCGACACAGAAGTCAAATATTTACTGTATGCAGACGACTTACTAATTCTGTCTAAAACACCAGAAATACTGCCATGACTGGTCCTTAGAAATCAACTTCCAAAAAACTAAGATCGTGATATATCCAGATCCAGATAAATCTGGAACATAAACACATATTTTTAACACGAACACCACAATTCAACACGTTTTGCAATATAATTATCTTGGTCTGGTTTTTAACACCCACTGGAAATGTGGCTATTAATTAGCTCCAAATTAGCTATTAAAACATTACTTTCACTGCACACCATGCGAGTGAAATTATTCAAAATAAACATCCCCACCAGAATCTGGACAAAGATCTTTGATAGTGTGATAGTGTGCCTATTGTGTTGTATGGAAGTGAGGTCTAGGGCCCAGCGGGAAACTACAGCCATAAGTTCTGGGACAAACATCCTGTAGAAGGTCTCATGGGCGTCAGAAGCAAAAAAAAAAAAAAAAAAATGTGTGCGTCCTCCCAGAAAAAATGCCATTTACATTAAGTACAAATATATCGCCTTGTTTACTAAGCGTCTGGTTGAGCCAGATAATATTACAGAAAGCATCCACAGCAACAGTAGTGTAGGGGTAAGACGCTTGGCATCAATCGACCTGAGGTTTGAATCCACCTTTTGTCGAACTCGCTCTACTTCCCATCACATACAGGCCCGGTTCCAGAATCCAATCACTGAGGGTGCTCTAATAAAGAACAGAAAGGCTAAGCAACGGCTCCACCATAGCAGTGTACAGCGAGAAATGTATGATTATTTATTTACAAATCATTTACCAATTCACCGGCCTGAGAACCAGAAAAAAAGGTTTTGTGAAATTAGTGTTTGGAGCATAAAAATTGAAATATATATATATTTTTTTTTTTTATTCCTATGTTATATGCTATATCCTCTGCTCTGTAGAGGACACCAGAACCCCTTTATTGAGACAATTAAAAGACTTTTTTTTTCATTCACCAATCAATTTTTATGCTTCAAGTTTTTTTAATCCAAACTTTGTATAAAGATGATTCTCAATGTTATGAAAGATACAGAATAATTTTATATATACCATTTTACTTTATGCAATGTGTGTAAACATGGACATAAATGCCATTCCCATTCTAAGCAATGCATCTATACACTGTATCTAATGCATATTAATGTGTTTTGGGACAACATGTAATGTAAAAAGACGTGTAATAATATTTTCATAAGAATGTCTTATATTTCATAAGAATATCCAGACTTAAAACTGTGTATGTTGTCAGAGAAATTCACTAAATAATGTCCTCTACAGAGGCAAAAACCTCTAATCTGGGTCTCAGGAGGATATTTCTGTTGTGCAGAGAGGCTTTTACATTTAGATGTCACTTCGAAAACTTTGCAGCATACAGTTGCCCGTCGGTCCTCTTAGCAACAATAGTTTTATTCAATGAATGTTATAGGCTGTAGCCTCGATCACTAAAATGCGGTTGCTTTGTCAGCTCATCGCGATCTCACAAAGTTGGAGTAAATCTCTTACTTGCATCGGGTCTTGACTTGTTTGTCAATGAGAGGTTTCGTGAGCCTGCATTAACTCAGCACTGAATAGCTTAAAAACTCCAGCATTTTGAGCGGTGAGATTCTGATTGCGTTCGAGAGATCAACAACTATCTGTGATTGGCTACATCACTCACCGCTGCAAAAACATTTGGCACTCTCCACAGCTCGGACACAAATCTGCAAATCTACCAAATCTGTTTCGCCAATATTATTACAGTCAACTGAGGGTGCTTTTGCTTGCGCACAGAACCGGGCCTGATCACATATCAGATCCGAAAGGCATTTATTTTCAATAAAAATGCAGAAAATATTAGAAAAGTGGTAGGTGTAGGGAATAGGTAAACAGACATGTGCTGAATTAGAGAGACGATAAAAGTGAGTGGGTCCAATATCATTGGTCTTAAAGGGTAAT
>JAGHMJ010000030.1:174392-180860 GCA_018749465.1 Paracanthobrama guichenoti
TGAAAGTCCTTTTGAACATCACCAAACGTCAGGCTGTGACAGGTGATGGCAGTGGCGATGAAGAGGAACTGCATGGAAGCGCTCATCCAGAAGACCCTGACAGCATGCCCACGACTGCCGGGCACTGTCCGCTGGTGCTACTCTTACACTTCACAGCCGGCACTCCAGAGTGGTCCAGTTCACATTCCTTCATCAGCGCTTGATGACAGCACTACACTGCAGGTCATCCATCTTTCTATCTATCTATCTATCTATCTATCTATCTATCTATCTATCTATCTATCTATCTATCTATCATCTATCTATCTATCTATCTATCTATCTATCTATCTATCTATCTATCTATCTATCTATCCATCTATCTATCATCCATCCATCCATCCATCATCACCCATCCACCCATCCATCCACCCATCATCATCACCATCACCACCATCCATCGCACATCCATCCACCCACCAGTCCCACATCCATCCATCCACCCACACCGTCCGTCATCCATCCATCCATCCATCCATCCATCCATTGTCTTGTCCGTCTGTCTGTCTCTATAATAATAATGTGAAATGAGTTGTGAAGTGGCTCATTGATCGGGTTGATTGCCTCAGGTGTGTGTGTTGTAGGTGTGGATGTCTTTAGTGGTGCAGATACCGGAGGCAGAGCTCGCAGTAATGTCATAGTCCATTCTTCATATACAAACTCCACTAAAAATGTCATTATTCCTTCAAAAGAGGAAGGTAAATATGCTGTAAAACACTCACACACGTGCCTCTTACACTTATTATAAGTTCCTGAGACAAATATACATGACTGCTTAACATTCATTGATGGATGGCACCGACACATTTTTTCTCTTTCAGTGTGTTCAAAGGGTTTAGATGCCATCTTCTGTAAAGGTAAGTTAACCAGTGCCCATTTACATGTCTAGTTTAGTTAACTGGTAGAGTGTGACAATAGCAAAGCTGCAGATCACATATATGGGGCAACAAACAGCTGCTACCCTGAAATCACACTCTAATGGCAGAATGGCAGCCAAAATAAGTTGAAATATAAATGAAACCAGTGAATATACACCGATCAAAGCCATAACATTATGACTGGTGAAGTGACTAACACTGATGATCTCTTCATCACGGCTCCTGTTAGTGGGTGGGATATATTAGGCAGCAAGTGAACATTTTGTCCTCAAAGTTGATGTGTTAGAAGCAGGAAAAATGGGCAAGTGTAAGGATGTGAGCGAAGTTTGACAAGGGCCAGATTGTGATGGCTAAACGACTGGGTCAGAGTATCTCCAAAACTGCAGCTCTTGTGGGGTGTTCCCGGTCTGCAGTGGTCAGGATCTATCAAAAGTGCTCCAAGGAAGGAACAGTGGAGAACCGGACACAGGGTCATGGGGCGCCAAGGCTCATTGATGCACGTGGGGAGCGGATGCTGGCCCATGTGGTCCGATCAAACAGACGAGCTACTGGAGCTCAAACTGCTCAAGAAGTTAATGCTGGTTCTGATAGAAAGGTGTCAGAATACACAGAGCATCTCAGTTTGTCGCAGATGGAAGTGCATATAGCCGCTGACCAGTCAGGGTGCCCATGTTGACCCTCTGTCCACTGCCGAAAGCACCAACAGTGGCACGTGAGCATCAGAACTGGACCACGGAGCAATGGAAGAAGTGGCCTGGTCTGATGAATCACGCTTTCTTTTACATCACGCGGATGGCCGGTGCGCAGCGTGGGCTTACCTGGGGAAACACATGGCACCAGGATGCACCATGGGAAGAAGGCAAGCCGGGCGGAGGCAGTGTGATGCTTTGGGCAAATGTTCTGCTGGGAAACCTAGAGTCCTGCCATCCATGTGGATGTTACATTGACACGCACCACCTACTACTAAGCATTGTTGCAGACCATGTACACCCTTTCATGGAAACGGTATTCCCTGGTGGTTGTGGCTCTTCCAGCAGGATAATGCTCCCGCCACAAAGCACAAATTCTTCAGAATGGTTTGAGGAGCACAACAACGAGTTTGAGGTGTTGACTTGGTTCTCCAAATTCCTCAGATCTCAATCCAATCGAGCATCTGTGGATGTGCTGGGAACAAAACAAACAAGCAACTTACAGGGGACTTCTAAAGGATCTGCTGCTAACATCTTGGTGCCAGATACCACAGCACACCTTCAGGGGTCTAGTGGGGTCTGGTGCCTTGGACGGGGTCAGCAAAAGGGACCAACACAATATTAGTGTTATGCCTGATTAGTGTACCGTGTACCTGTGATCCATAATGGAAAAGTTAATGCAGGGCAGAGAATGTCACTGGTTCTGTGTCATATTTTCATAAAGGTCCAACGCCAAGCAGTACAACAAGCACACCCGGCCCTTAAAAACAGCAACCAGAAAATGGAGCGCAGCTGGAAGAAAACAAAATGAGAGGTTTTTCGTAATTCATGGAAAGAGAGCATGATCGAATACAGAAAGGTCGTGAAAACTGCTAGTTCTGCTTATTTCTACTCTCTTAGAAGAAAACAAACACAACCCTAGGTATTTATTTGATACAGTGGCTAAGTTAGCCAAAAATAAAGCTTCTACTTCTGATGGTTGTAAACAGCACAGCAGTAATGACTTTGTATGAACTTCTTTACGCAAGTAAGATCGATAATATTAGGAAGAAAATTATAACCATGCAGTCAGCCTACTACAGTGTCACATCAGACAGAGCATTGTTGTGTCACTGAGAAAAAAGTTACATTCATTCACTGCTATAGGAGAGGAAGAATTGGCTAAACTCATTAAATCATCTAAATCAACAACATGTATGCTCGAACCCTATACCGACTAGGCTATTAAAAGAGATGCTACCAGAGGTCATAGATCCTCTTCTTAATATCATTAACTCATCTTTGTTATTAGGATATGTACCAAAACTTTTAAGTTGGCTATTATTAAACCACTTATTAAAAACCTCAACTTGATCCTACAGAATTAGTCAATTACAGGTCGATCTCAAATCTACCCTTCCTGTCAAAAATACTGGAAAAGGCAGTGTCTTCACAATTATGTTCCTTTTTAGAAAGAAATGGTATCTGTGAGGATTTCCAGTCAGGATTTAGACCGTATCATAGTACTGAGACTGCTCTCATCAGAGTTACAAATGATTTACTCTTATCATCCGATCGTGGTTGTATCTCTCTATTAGTGTTACTCGATCTTAGCGCTGCATTCGATACTATCGACACTCACAACATTCTTTTGAATAGACTCCTAAAATTATGTTGGCATTAGTGGAACTGCATTGGCATGGCTTAAATCATACTTATCTGACCGTTATCAGTTTGTAGCAGTAAATGAAGAGATGTCACACGATCACAAGTTCAGTATGGAGTACCGCAGGGCTCAGTGCTAGGACCGTTGCTTTTCACCCTGTACATGCTACCACTGGGAGATATCATTAGAAGCATGGCATTAGTTTTCACTGTTATGCTGACGATACTCAGCTCTATATTTCTTCACGCCCTGACTAAACTTACCAATTCACAAGATTAACGGAATGCATAGCTGATATAAAACATTGGATGTCTAGTAATTTCCTGCAACTTAATTCAGAAAAATGAATTTTTAATTATTGGACAAAAAAACTCTGCAAGTAGTAACCTAGAATACTGTCTAACACTCGATGGCTGCTCTGTCAAGTCCTCGCGTCGTCAGTGAGGAACCTGGGTGTGCTCTTTGATACCAATCTTTCATTTGAAAGCCACGTTTCTAACATCTGTAAAACTGCATTCTACCATCTTAAAAATATATCTAAATTACGGCACATCCTTTCGATGCAAAATGCTGAACAGTTAATTCCACATGCTTCATGACCTCAAGGCTAGATTACTGTAATGCTTTACTGGGTGGTTGCCCTGCTCGCTTAATAAACAAACTCCAGCTGGTCCAAAACGCAGCAGCTCGAGCTCTTACTAGAACAAGGGAAGTATGACCATATTAGCCCGGTTCTGTCAACACTGCACTGGCTCCTATTAAACATCGTATAAATTTTAAAATCTTGCTTATTACTTACAAAAGCACTAAATGGTTTAGCTCTCAGTACTTGAGCGAGCTCTTAACGCATTATACTCATCACGCCTATTATGGTCTCAAAACTCTGGCCAGTTGATAATCCCTAGAATATCAAAATCAACTGCAGGCGGTCGATCCTTTTCCTATTTAGCGCCTAAACTCTGGAACAGTCTTCCTAGCATTGTTCGGGAAGCAGACACACTCTGTCAGTTTAAATCTAGACTAAAAACGCATCTCTTTACTATGGCTTACACATAAAAACATTATCAATCTCTATTATTCAAATCAGTAAATGATTGTTAGGCTGCATTAACTAGGTCAGCCGAACCGGGAACACTTCCCATAACACCTGATGTACTCGTTACATCATAAGAAGAATGGCATCTACGCTAATGTTAGTCTCTCTGTTTATCCCGAGGTTTACTGCAGTCAGCCGGATCCGGGCCGTATCCAGATCAGATGGTGGACCAGCGCCTGGACATGACCAACTCATCCCTGAAGTGTCTGCAGAGAGCGTGTCAAATAAACTCCCCAGTAAATGCTGCATCGACCACGACATCCTCATTAAACCCGCTCTTCGGGCGTGATGACTCCAATCTTTCGAATAATCTTACGAATATCTATTTGCCTAATATGAATTAAGACCTGCTATGTTGCCAGAATTATAATCACACACTGTTTGTTCGTTGGCCAGAGGAGAACTGGCACCCGACTGAGCCTGGTTTCTCCCAAGGTTTTTCTCCATTCTGACCCTGAAGGAGTTTTGGTTCCTTGCCACTGCTGCCTCTGGCTTTTGGCTTGCTCAGTTGGGGACTCCTAAATCTCATCTATATTCCCGATCTGCCCGCATTGACACTATATGATACTGAAATTAGCTGGATAACATCACTGTTTCACCAGAGCGGCTGTACAAATTCTGTTATCAATAATACATTTGCATTTAATTGGTTAATTTAAATGGTTTTAATTTCTCTTTGTCTCTTCCTTACTTTAAAGACTAATCGCCAGCCATGAGTTTGAGATTTCTACAGAGATCTGTCGCCTCCTGTCTGTGCTTTGGAGGTAATGGCAGCAATGTTTATTTTAGTTATTATACTTAACTAGTATTAAACCAGAAAAGCAACATATATTAAAGTAATGCATAAGTGAACATACAGAATAAATAAGTTATATTAGTAACATCGTGTTGGTCATATATACACCGATCAGGCATAACATTATGACCGGTGAAGGGATAACACTGATGATCCTTCCTCACGGCTCCTGTTAGTGGGTGATATATTAGGCAGCAAGTGAACATTTTGTCCTCAAAGTTGATGTGTGTTAGAAGCAGGAAAAATGGGCAAGCGTATGGATGTGAGCTTAGTTTGACAAGGGCCAGACAGTGATGGCTAGACGACCGGGGTCAGGAGCATCTCCAAAACTGCAGCTCTTTGTGGGGTGTCTCTGGTCTGCAGTGGTCAGGATTCATCAAAAGTGCTCCAAGGAAGGAACAGTGGTGAACCGCCACAGGGTCATATGCTGGCTAAGGCTCATTGATGCACGTGGGAGAGTAAGGCTGGCCCTTGTGGTCCGGATCAAACAGACGCAGCTACCAGGATATTAACACAATATTAGGATGATCATAATGTTATGCCTGGGATTGGTGTATGAACATGTGAAAACTATGTAAAAACATAGAAAGTAAATATAAATAAAGTGGGAAGCTAGTCATATTATTCAAGTGCATTGTTTTCTTGATGGTCTCTTCTCTTCTACCTTTGCATAGATTTGGGGGAACTTTCCTAACAAAGTATTGTCCATTTTTGAAAGAAAAACAGGTATGGCATTCACTACCTACTTTGAATACTGACACACCATGTTTTAAAGGAAAATTAAGGGAATTTAAAAGATTAGTTCATCATAAAATGAAAATTTTCTCACCCCTCATCTCATCTGCTAAGATGTTCATGTCTTCTTTCTTTCTTCAGTGGAAAAGAAATTAAGTTTTTTGAGGAAAATAGTCCAGGATTTTTCTCCACATAATGGACTCTCAGAAACACAACAATCGGTTGGAGTATTCATGGTTAAAAAGTATATAAATGTTTATTTTTTCTTGAAAATGTCGGATGGTTTGTCTGGATCAGACCCTATTCCTCTTGGGATCGTGCAGAGCTTCCTGAAGCTTCTCTTCCTCTTGAAACTGCATTGATCTGGACCTTTCAACCGTTGGTTCCCATTGAAGTCCATTATGAGAGAGAAATCTCTGGAATGTTTTCTCAAAAAACTTCATTTCTTTTCCACTGAAGAAAGAAAGATATCTTGGATGAGATTGGGGTGAGGAAATTATCCATCCATCCATCCATAAATCCATCCATCCATACATCCATCCATCAACCCATCCATCCATCCATCCATCCATCCAAATATCCATCCATAC
>JAGHMJ010000030.1:180960-233460 GCA_018749465.1 Paracanthobrama guichenoti
ACATTATAATTTTATACATTTGTTAACCACATATTTATAAGTCTACAGTTTACTCACTGCAATGTGTCTACTTCAATTATTTTATTCCAATTTCTTTATTCTTATTTTTTTACTTTTTTCTTGTACTTGACTTGATTATTTATAATTCTACAGATATATATATATATATATATATAAGTACTTTTTTATCCTATTTCTATTATAATTTCTTCCTTGTGTTTTAATCGTGAATTTGCACTGTCCATGGAGCGGACCTGTTTACATTTCACTGCCGGTTGTATATTCTGTATATAACTGTGTATGTGACAAAAAAACTTGAATCTTGTGAAACATGAGAATGATTTTGTGAAGGAACACGACAGTTTGTGCCAGTTCTATGTTAATCTTGGTATCTAGAGTAGTGTTGATCCTTCATATCTCCTGCAAGAGTCTTTAGTTTATCGATTTATAAAAGACAGATACACTGTACCGACGTAGACCGGGTTGTCTAAACACACTCTTTGGTGACATTGCTGATTTGGTGAAGTCCTGTGACTCAAAGAGCACAGCCGACGACTTCCCTAAAGCCAAGTAAAAGCGCTGATGGGCGCTTTGCTTTTCTCATTGTTTAGTGTTTATGTTTAGTGTTTTCACACTGTGTTGGATTGGCGCTTAGCCTGAGTTCAGCCCATGTGTCACATTTTTGTGTAGTTTTGGGTCAGAACTCGCTTGTTTTGCATCATTGTTGTGAGACCCAGCAGCCGCTGTAATGAAGTAACACCTGAACATGGGCTTTCGTTGCATTGCCTTTTAGGAGACAGTTCAATGCACATTTGTCTGGTGGATGAACATCTAGGAGTCTGCCATATGAGCCGAAGCCCAGTGTTCGAGAGAAGTCAGACGGGCTTTTGCTTTCACATTAACCAAATGAGCCAAACTGAGAAAGTCAGCTTGGTCACAAACTCCCTAAATGTGTTTATTTGAACACGGCATTGATCTACTGAGTAGAATCGGTTGTTTTTGGGTCTCTGTTGCTCTTAGAGATGATGGACCGTTAAACTCCATAATTCATATATCCCTTTCTAAATGAGAGCAGTGCTTAGTGCACTCTTAAAATATTCGAATTCTGCAGGAAGCCATTTCTGTTTCCCCTCTATTTGGCGCATCAATGTCTTTTTTACTGATCTCGTTGTGTTCTGATAATGATTAGTGTAAATGATGCAATTGACATGATAGCAGTCCATCTCCAACACTGCCATATTGGAAATATCATAGAAATGATCTCCATTGAATTTGCATATGCTGTACAAACATAGAGATCGTGATTTATATCCGTTTATTTGTCCAGGTGTGAATGTCTCCTGTGTTTGTTGTGAGCTTCTGATCTGCCTGCGGTTGTTTACAGTTCGCCAACCGTAGTCACGTGATCTATCGCTGCCCAACGGTCGCCAGATATCTCCTACTTCTTACTGGAAGTAAAAGATGCTCTGATTGCTCTTTGATAAAATCCTGGTTTGTACTATCATCAACTCACTCATGAAATTGTGCTCATATATATTCTATGAAAAATTCAGCCAATTTAAGTTTTTAAATGGTATGTTCACTGTCAAAATACATAATATATAATATTCAAGATCTAAGAATAATAGTAAATCCAGTAGGCTAGATGTGATAACTCTATACACTACCATGCCAAAGTTAAACATATTAAAACATATCTCACATAGAAAATATATTTTTAAATTGCAACAATATTTTAGAAGTATTTACTGTTTACTGTGGATCAAATAACATGCGGCCTTGGTGAGCAGAACGCGTGTGTGTGTGTGTGTGTGTTTGTTTAGATGCCTGCCTTTACATGCACATGAACTTTAATGCCATCCCATTCTTAATCCGTAGGGTTTATCATGAAGTCGGCCCACCCTTTGCAGCGCTATAACAGCTTCAGCTCTTCTGAAGGCTTTCCACAAGGATTAGGAGGTGTTTATGGAATGGTTGGCCATTCTTCTAGAAGGGTACTTGTGAGGTCAGGCACTGATGTTGGACGAGAAGGCCTGCCTCGCAGTCTCCGCTCTAATTCATCCCAAAGGTGTTCTATTGGGCTGAGGTCAGGACTCTGTGCAGGTCAAATGATGGAAGTTGGGAGCATGAAATTGTCCAAAGTGTCTTGGTGAGCTAAAGCATTAAGAGTTCCTTTCACTGGAACCATGTGGGCCAAGCCCAACCCCTGAAAACAACCCCACCCCATAATCCTCTTTCCATCAAACTTTACACTGCACAATGCAGTCAGGTAAGTCCTGTTCTCCTGGCGCGCCAAACCCAGACTTCCGGCCCATGTAACGGAGGCCAGCCAGTAGTTGCTAAAGGTAAAACCTCACTCCTTCTGATCTTAAGAGATGCTCTAGCTATTGGGTGACACCAGAGGTTGCAGTCTTTTGCCTCCTGAGCCAGAGCGTCCGACTTCATGCCAAGGACCTGAAGTTCTACAGTCCCACTTGTAGAGCGGGCGTTCGAACAGGAGGTTACACATGGGACTGTCGGACAGAGAAGCGTGATTGGTCACTTCCAGAGAACACGCCTCCACTGCTCTAGGAGTCCAGTGGTGGCGTGCTTTGCCTCCACTGCATCCCACGCTTAATTGCAATTTGGTGATGTAAGGCTTGATGAGCTGCTCGGCCATGGAAACTCATTCAAGGAAGCTCTCTCCGCACTGTTCTTGAGCTCATCTGAAGGCCACAAGTAGGCCTCTGGAGGTCTGAGCTGCTGTGAATCTTTCTGTAGAAAGTTGGCTACTTCTCTGCCCACTGTGACATTCAGCATGCGCTGACCCCACTGCATATTGTACCACTTCATGGCTGAGTTGCTGTTGTTCCCATGTTCGTCTTCCAGCTTGTTATAATTGCCAAGCTTAACAAGTTAATGTCTGTTTTATGAATATTTAGCATGAATGAGGTGTTAAATTTCAGGAATGGACTTATTGCACAATGTGGCCTGAACTCGATCAAAACCCGTACCACGCCAAGTTCAGAAATGACAATCTGGAGAGCGACTCATTCTTTTCTGCAAATGTGTGTAGTAAAGCTGCCTGCATGCCTAGCTGATTTATACACACTGGTGGCCATGAAGGATTGGAAACACTGCTTAGAACATCAGTGTTTGAGCGGCCCACATACTGTTTGGCTGGATATAGATGCATCATCCGAAGATCCATTGGCTTTGGTATTCTGAGACTGTTTGAAGCAAGCTAAACTCACTTTCTCTCTAAGTCTCAATATCTCTCAGTCTCTCTGTCTCTCTCTCAGTAAATGCGTCTTGATTTCTAAGAATGTTTAGATATTTGTCTCTGTCTCTGTCTAGCGAAACACTGAGGAAGAGTCTTTTTAACAGTAGTAAGTGTCTGCCCTGAATCTCTCTCTCTCTCTTAGGGTTTCACGCTGAATCTGTCTCTGCCTCTATAAAGCTCTCTATCATATGATGAATCTGCACTAGGTGATTATCATCTGTGTGTCTGTCAGGTTTGGGATTCACCCGGTGGCCGGACGCATGCCCGGACAGCTCAACGCCCTGTTTTGCCGAGGCTCGGTGTGCCCTCTGACGTGGTTCTCTAGAGATGTCTCTGTCTCTCTCATCTGAGGATTTCTGTGTCAGATTCTAACAGCATGTCTCAGCCCCCTTACACTCTTGACACTGTGATGCAAACACACTCTGGTTCTCTGTCTCAGTCTATCAAACCATGCACTGTCTTCTCTGTCTCTGTATTTAAATAATTCATCTGACCGTTACATCAACTCTGAACTCTGGCCTAATAATTTAAATCATCGTTAGTATTTATCTACACCCAGTGAGTGGGTCATAAAATTAATATTTGTAAAAGAATAACTCCTTGCTCACCAAGGCTTACTATATGCTATGATCTGTAAAACAGTCAAACTGTGAAATATTATTAGCAATTTAAATCAATTTAAATTTCTATGAATATATAGTAAAATGTCATTTATGTTTTTGGTCAAAGTTGAATTTATTTGAGTCAAAATACAGTAAAAGATTGTGATTATTCACCATTTCAAACAACAGCTTGCCCAAATTGAGCAATTGAGTGCAGATAAAAATGTATCATTCTAATTTTAACTCTTAATTTTGATTAAAAACAGCTTTCATCACGAGCATATTATTACAATTTACAACTGAACATGTTTGTGCTGCGTAAAGATATAGGTAAAATCTTATATTTATTCCTGTTCATCTTGAAGCTAGAATTCTCCTTCATTGCCCACTCTGCTGTAAAGATACAGTAAAATTAGTGTAATATTAAAATTCTAAAACAGTATACTCTCATGTAAATATATAGTCAGATGTAATTTATTCCCTGTGATCCAGACCCGATACTGTGTATTGATTAAGAGCGAATTACAGTTTAACACTATTTTTACGAGTCATCTCCATGTGCGTAGATGAGCTGGAAAAATAGTTCAGTGAATCATATAATGTAAAGTGATTTATGTGCCCAGATCAAATGCTGAAACTTATCTATCATTGTCTCCAGCCCTCAGTCCCACCGACTCCACATTACTGGGATCATTAATCAGATGAGGATCTTTGTGGTGATCAACACAGGCCTAGGATTATCATCAATTCATATTTTTGTGGATTTTTCAGGTATTCTTTTTGATGAATAGCATCAATTGTTCACTTAAGCAAACAAGTATTCTGACTGATTATCTTTGCATTTATTAATCGGATGGTTCCCACTTTGATCACTGGCAATAATACTAATAATCACCTGATTAAATTCTTTATAAAGATATATAGTGATACTGTTATGTTAAATAGTTATTAATGTCAATTTTTATGTGATTGTCCACTTAGGTCAAAGTTTAGCGCTAGTGAGTAATTATGCCCGCAGTAGCCTGTAAAATGACTGTCAGTGGATAGTTTATGTGTGCAATGGTGAACTGCGTTCGGATAAAGTCAGGTGCAGATGCAGCCCGTCAGACGGATGAGACAATGATCCACAGACTTTGGCAGCGGTCGGGACACATGTGGAGTCTGATCTTTGTAATAATTCATTTTGATTATGTAATTGTGCCTAGACATGCAACCCAGAGTTGCTGCGAACTACGATATCCGCACAGAGTCGAGGCAGCACGTGTTTTAGTTTAGCCGGCGCAGATAAGCATGTAGAGTGAGGGAGAAACCGACCACATCGCACGAGAGCGTGTTTTACTTGTCTCTTGTGTTTGTGCAGAAACCGAACACCTGACGCCAGACTTGAGCCACGACACAGTCAGGACTCCTCGCCACAGGGGAGGATCCTTAACTCCATAATCGCCGGGATGCCGGTTCTGGAAGTGTGGAAGTCCAAGCAGGTGGGGTTTTTCAGATCGACACACACAGACTGAAACAGACAAGGCGTTTGGATTTTTTCCACGTGTGTGTGTGTGTGTGTGTGTGCAGGTGATCGTGACTGAATATGCACTCATGGGTGTGGGCGTTATGCTGGTCTCAACCTATTTTTTCATGCAGAGACTCCTTCATGCTCCTGGGAGACGCCAAGAAGACCTGCGACAGTTTACAGGCCAAAATAAGAGTGCCTACGCTTTAACTCTGAAACATGAGACACGTGTGCAAGAAAACCTTTATTGTCAAATACAACAATAAAAACCAATCAGTAAATAAAAATATTGTGAGACAAAATGCACTCGCATTATGGGCTTTCTCAAAACAATGACCGACGTGACTGCCACATTGTTTCACGATGGCCTTGTCACACTTTCCCAGCAGCTTGTTTGGCTTTATTGATCAGTTTATGCAGGAATGAGAAGAAGAACAGCAGGTTGTCGTCTCATTCTCCGTACCACTCGGAGAAAGCAGTGGCGCGGTGCAGGTCGCTTGCAGGAGTAATAAACGGGCCCTATCGTGCCAGGCATACGTCCGGGACAGCCTCATCTGATGATCGCCAAAAACAGGTTCTAAATGCTCTGAGTCTACATGTGGTAAGCTGTGTTTGAAAAAAGCTATCAATAACGTCACGCCTGAAGATCAAAATCACTGACTCTGAAACTGGTGCCTAATTTACCTCTACATGTGTCTAAACAGGAACCATGTTCTCTGCAAGTCTCAGGTTAACTCCCATTTTCTTTTACTAGGGTTCACCCTGGGTTGAGCTATCAAGCAGACTAGACATTAGGTAAGCCATATTTTGAGTCTGGGCCTAAAACTGCACTGAACATCAAGACTTGTTCAGTGTGAAATGGATGCCATCTGATCAAGGATACGGACTAGATCCGCTTAGCAACCGACAGCCCATCGTGATAAACAGATCAGGCACTAACATTGGCGACTATGATTATCTCTGTTAAGTGATGCTCCTGAAAGTACATCAGGTGTTATGCAAGCAAGTGAGCCCTGTTTCGCCCGACCTAGTTAATGCGGCCTTTTAAGCGATGTGAATTGATCTCGTTGTGTTCTGATAATGATTGAAGTGTAAATGATGCAATTGACATGATAGCAGTCCATCTCCAACACTGCCATATTGGAAATATCATAGAAATGATCTCCATTGAATTTGCATATGCCGTGACAAACAGCAGATCAGATTTATATCCGTTTATTTGTCCAGGTGTGAATGTCTCCTGTGTTTGTAGTGAGCTTGAACAGTGGAACAGTGGTGAACCGGACACAGGGTCATGGGCGACAAGGCTCATTGATGCGTGGGAGGCGAAGGCTGGCCCATGGTCACGATCAAACAGGCGAGCTACTGGAGCTCAAACTGCTCAAGAAGTAAGCCCATTTTTATCAGGAACCAGCATTTTCTGTTACATCATGTGGATGGCACGTGATGGCATTGGCTTACCTGGGGAACACATGGCACCAGGATGCACTGCTATGGGAATCACGAAGCGAGCCGGGCGGAGGCAGTGTGATGCTTTGGGCAATGTTCTGCTGGGAAACCTTGGGTCCTGCCATCCATGTGGATGTTACTTTGACCACGCAGCACTCACCTACCTAAGCATTGTTGAGACCATGTACACACCTTTCATGGAAGCGGTATTCCCTGGTGGCTGTGGCTCTTCCAGCAGGATAATGCTCCTGACACAAAGCACAAATGCTTCAGGAATGGTTTGAGAGCTGCACAACTGCTTGAGTTTGAGGTGTTGACTTGGCCTCCAAATTCCCCCAGATCATAATCCAATCGAAAGCATCTCTGCATGGATCCATGGAGGCCCCACCTCGCATAACTTACAGGACTTAAAGGATCTGCTGCTAACATCTTGGTGCCAGAGACCACAGCACACCTTCAGGGGTCTAGTGGAGTCCATGCCTGCGATGGGTCAGCAAAGGGGACCAACACAATATTAGGGAAGGTCATAATGTTGCAGCCTGATCGTGTATGTACTGTACGTGTGTGTGTGTGTGTGTGTGTGTGTGTGTGTGTGTGTGTGTTTGCTTCAAAGATATTTGAAGAATGATAAAACGACTGCTTTTGATTTGAATTGCTTAGCATGATTTAAAAGTAGTATTCAATTCATTTACAATCAGCACATTTGACATTTTATGGTGTAATGTTTGTGTTGTCCTACACTTTTGGGCGGTTATTGTTAATTGTTGCCTAGATTTTACTGGGAACATCAAGTCTCAATTCAACAAGTCAAGTCGTGTCTAGGCACAGGTCCTCCATCTGATCTGGATCACGGCCCAGATCAAAATCTGACTGCAGTAAACCTCGGGATAAACCGAGAGACTCACATTAGCGTAGATGCTGCATTCTTCTTATGATGTAACGAGTACATCAGGTGTTATGGGAAGTGTTCCACGGTTCCGGCTGACCTAGTTAATGCAACCTAACAATCATTTACTGATTTGAGTAATAGAGATTGATAATGTTTTATGTGTAAGCCATAGTAAAGAGATGCGTTTTAATCTAGATTTAAACTGACAGAGTGTGTCTGCTTCCCGAACAATGCTAGGAAGACTGTTCCAGAGTTTAGGCGCTAAATAGGAAAAGGATCGACCGCCTGCAGTTGATTTTGATATTCTAGGTATTATCAACTGGCCAGAGTTTTGAGACCGCAATAGACGTGATGGAGTATAATGCGTTAAGAGCTCGCTCAAGTACTGGGAGCTAAACCATTTAGTGCTTTGTAAGTAATAAGCAGGATTTTAAAATTTATATGATGTTTAATAGGAGCCAATGAAGTGTTGACAGAACCGGGCTAATATGGTCATACTTCCTGGTTCTAGTAAGAGCTCGAGCTGCTGCGCTTTTGGACCAGCTGGAGTTTGTTTATTGCGAGCAGGGCAACCACCCAGTAAACATTACAATAATAATAATAATAATAATAATAATATTCTAGGTATTATGAACTGGTCAGAATTGAGACTGCAATAGACGTGATATATGAGTTAAGAGCTCCGTTCCAACATTTCGTTTGTAAGATTTGTTTGCAAGTGATTAAGCTACAACACACACGAACCACATACATTATTTTTGCTGTTGGAGCTGGACTTTATGTAGTCTGACTCACTGACTTTCTTTTACTTTGTGTAGTTTTGTTCATGAGTTTCAAGGCTGAATGAATGTCACACTCCACCAAGCGCCAGATTTGTATCAAATATGGTTGAGACTGATGAATGACGTGCTTGCAGAAAACATGAACACTGATAAACCTATTTATTTTGCTTTTCTAAATGCATAGCTATATGGTCAGTTGTGTCCTATTATTTGTGTTTGTCATTGTTTTTGCCCTGCTGAGAAACACTGGTCGGAGTAAATGCAACGGATCGTTTTAAATGCTGTTTATTGGTTTCTAGCAGGGTTTTTAGGAGCGTCTAGAGGAAAAACTGTAAAATCCAGCTGAATCATTTACTGTGTGCACTAGCATTGGTGAAGCTCAAAGTATACATGTTTGGCCATGTATGAGTGTTTCGTCATCAGAGAGTTATGCAAGCGCTGTGCAGTGTTGAATGAGCGCCTGTGTTTGCACTCGGGTCAGACTGAGTGCACTTTGACAGGTGTACAAATGTACACATACGCTAGTGTTCATGTAAAGAAAACATTGCCACATAGATGCACAGTTTTGAACTGAACTTTCACTGAATTGATTTTAAGGCATCATAATGATTGTTTCTTCTTCTTCTTCTTCGCCAGTGGAACAGTAGTGATGATCTGCAGCAACACGAAGCAAGAATTCAGGCGAGTGAGAAGAGCAGGAGCGTCCCATCAGGCCGTTGTGAGTGAATTCCTGTGTTCTGTGTTTAATGACACTATCCTTGTAATGAGTTTCTCAGACTTGGCGAGTGCAACTTCAGTGAAGCAGAAATAGATGGTTTCAGCGGCAACAACATAAACAAACGTTACTGCGCGTGCACAAATTTGTGGCCCAAACTTCACTTCCGTAGACGTCCGCAAAGAATCAATAACAACAGACGCTGCTTTATTTTTCTTATGCGTTATAATTTTCATTTTAATTGTGCAACATTAACTTAATTTATGTTTTCTTGTTTCAGAATGTTTATTACAAATAATCTCTCACTTCTGTCTGCAGTATAGCGTGGGGAAACGCCCCCTTAAAGGGTTAGTTCACCCAAACTTTAAATTCTGTTATTAATTACTCAACCTCATGTCGATCCCACCCTCAGACCGTAGAAGAAGAAAAACATCTTAATCTGTGTTCTGAAGATGAACGAAGGTCTTACGGGTTTGGATGCGGCATGAGGAGAGTAATGGCGATGGAGTTTAAACTAACTCTTTAAGGACCGTGTAATGCCGTTCTCTGTACAGTAGCCTATATAAATGCTTGTGCGCTTGCTCTTCAGTCATGCAATGCATCTGAATAACGCGTTTCATAATATATGATTAATGTTGGGAAACTTAAACTTGTACCCTATTTGAGATTGATTGTATATGAATGCATCACAAGTTAATGCCAAGTTAAACGCAGCCAGAATAAGTTACCTCTAGATTATTTCTGATAACAAGCAAGTAAATGACATTAGACGCTGCTCTCGTATGCAGTCAGACTGGATCTTTATGACACTTTCAAGGCTTTGGTGACACATACACTGTGTTTGCGCTGGTGTCATATGCTCTCTACTTGATGGTTAATATTTAACCGGGCCAGGCGCATAACCGTGGCAGCGCGTGCAAGTCCGATGAAAACGTCCTCTATAGGGCCCTATCACGCACCCGGTGAGATGTGATGCCAGGCACAGTGTGTTCTGCTAGTTTCAGCCCGCGCAGTTCTCACGTTCACGCCCAGCTTTACCTTACATTTTTGGCTGAATTAACCCTTTAAGCCCCTAACCCCGGATATATATTACTATAGTGGTATTTTTAACATGTCTGTGATATTGCAGAAATAATCTGAGGTTATTCATGGTCTGTTATTAATTTGTCCTTTTAATGTTGGATGGTTGAATAATGGCGTCTCATTGTACCCAGTTTTTGAAAAAGCTTATTAGTGTGTTCATAGAGGCGACCCTTTCTGATCGTTTACAGGTGAACAGAAGTTGCTCCCATAATTTGTGCAATTTAGTTAATTTAGTTAACATTCTAGTTTTGGCCAAACATTTACTACACACGTACAGATTTTTACACGCACAAAAAACTGCAAATCCTCCTTCTCCAAAAGGAATTGGTGGTGTTTTCCAGATCTTTGTAGACATTCAGGTGCTGATTTTCTTTGCTGATGCTTGGACTTAATTGAATTGTAATCCGCTTTTGAGGCATGCTTTGTACTTCACTCAGGCTGTTTTGCAGTGTTTGTAACTGTGTGTGTATGTCACCCTCCAGTGGATCCTGCGGTACGACTGTTTCCCGGCGCGGTCTGGCTCCACCATCACAGTGTCCGTTCACAAAGACCGTGATGAGCTGCTGATCAGATCTCACGTCGTCCAGCCCGCGGGTTCCTCTCGCTCTATAAACGTCCAGAATCTCTCTGCAGACGAGGGCGATCCCGTGCCTAAAGCCAGTGTCACTGTGGACGAGCATCACAAGCGCTTCACTGTACGAATGGAGACAGACCAGCGAGTGAAGAGCAGCCTGTGCTACAAACGTTCATACCCGGAGTGTGAGGTGTTTCATTTGGAAGAGGTGAAATATATGAACTAGAGTTTCAAAACTTCCTGCATGACTTGTATTAACAAACAAATGTTGGTCTGTTTAGAAATGTTGAGGTGTCGTCTTTGTGTTGCAGATCGATCCTCTTGTCAGTCAAACCGTTCTGAGCTTCCCGTCCCTGGTTCCTTGTGTGTGTGTGCAGGTGTGCCGCTCTTCACACTCTTCAAAACTCATTTCACTTTTAGTTTTCTAACCTTAGTAATGTATAACATCTGCATTATATTGTGTTCACAGCTGTGGTTTATAGGGCCTGATGCCATAAGAAACACACAGTGTCCCTTAAAAGAGAGAATACTGCCACGTGAGTCATTCAATATCTGTGTGTGTGTGTGTGTGTGTGTGTGTGTGTGTGTGTGTGAGAGAGTGTTTTGTTCTAACTCTCACTGTAAAGATCACTATCAGTATATTGATATTAGCAGTGTTTACATGGAAAGAAATAATCGCTAAATCAAACAGAATGCCTCCTCCCTGATAAAACTGACATGTTGATAGATGTACATTTAATATCTGTCTGTCTGTCTGTCTGTCTGTCTGTGTGTGTGTGTGTGTGTGTGTGTGTGTTTTGTTCTAACTAACTCGATAGATGAACATAGAGCAGATTGTCATGTAATGTCTTTCTGTTATGGTGATGTGACAGTCTGTGTTTATTACTTCCCCAGTCTCGTGACTCGATCATTCTCAGAGAAGGCCTCACAATAAGCCAGTGCTATTTTAGTATTGAGATACTATTATAGTTTTAATCTATATTTTAAAATGTGAACTACTGTATTGGTATGCATTTGCTGCACTAGAAGCTCTATTTTCTGCAATGTAAAGTGTTTCGAATCAGTCACTTATAAGGATATACACCGATCAGGCATAACATTATGACCCTCCAAATATTATGTTGATCCCCCTGACCCGTCGAGGCATGGCCTCCACTAGACCCCTGAAGCTGTGCTGTGGTATCTGGCACCAAGATGTTAGCAGCAGATCCTTTAAGTCCTGTAAGTTGCGAGTTGGGACCTCCATGGATCGGACTTGTTTGTTCAGCACATCCCACAGATGCTCGATTGGATTGAGATCTGGGGAATTTGGAGGCCAAGATTCAAGAGTTTTATTTGTCACATACACAGTTATATACAGAATATACAACCGGCAGTGAAATGTAAACAGGTCCGCTCCATGGACAGTGCAAATTCACAGTTAAAAACACGAGGAGGAAATTATAATAGAAATAGGATATAAAAAAAGTACTATATATATATATATATATATCTGTAGAATTATAAATAATCAAGTCAAGTAGAAGAAAAAAGTAAAAATAAGAATAAAGAAGTGGAATAAAGTAATTGAAGTAGACTGTGCAGTGAGTAAACTGTAGACTTATAAATATGTGGTTAACAAATGTATAAGAGTATAATGTGCAAACAGGTTTATAACAGGTTGTTACACAGTAACAACGAGAACAGAAAGTGCAGTGCAATGTCAGTGTATCGATGTTTATCCCTGACGTGAAGTCACGTGATGTTAAGTGACTGAGTTCAGGAGTCTGATGGCCTGGGGGAAGAAGCTCCTCCTGAGTCTCTCAGTTTTGGCCATCAGGCTTCGGAAGCGCTTACCAGATGGCAGCAGCGTGAAATGAGGGTTTGCAGGGTGATTAGAGTCCTTGATGATCTTAGTAGCTCTACCTTTGCAGCGCTTGGTGTAGACGCCCTGCAGAGACGGGAGAGCTGGACCTGAGATACGCTCGGATAAGCGCATCGACTCTTTTTGCGGGGCTTTGCGGTCGTGACTGGTGCTGTTCCCATACCAGGCCAAGTCAACACCTCAAACTCGTTGTTGTGCTCCTCAAACCATTCCTGAAGCATTTGTGCTTTGTGTCAGGAGCATTATCCTGCTGGAAGAGCCACAGCCACCAGGGAATACCGTTTCCATGAAAGGCTGTACATGGTCTCAACAATGCTTAGGTACGTGCTTAGGTACGTGGTAGTAACATCCACATGGATGGCAGGACCCAAGGTTTCCCAGCAGAACATTGCCCAAAGCATCACACTGCCTCCGCCGGCTTGCCTTCTTCCCATAGTGCATCCTGGTGCCATGTGTTCCCCAGGTAATACACGCACATGCACCCGGCCATCCACGTGATGTAAAAGAACACGTGATTCCTCAGACCAGGCCACCTTCTTCCATTGCTCCGTGGTCCAGTTCTGATGCTCACGTGCCACTGTTGGTGCTCGGCGGTGGACAGGGGTCAGCATGGGCACCCTGACTGGTCAGCGGCTATGCCGCCCATACGCAACAAACTGAGATGCTCTGTGTATTCTGACACCTTTCTATCAGAACCAGCATTAACTTCTTGAGCAGTTTGAGCTCCAGTAGCTCGCCTGTTTGATCGACCACACGGGCCAGCCTTCGCCTCCCACGTGCATCAATGAGCCTTGGCGCCCATGACCCTGTGGCCGGTTCACCACTGTTCCTTCCTTGGAGCACTTTTGATAGATCCTGACCACTGCAGACCGGGAACACCCCACAAGAGCTGCAGTTTTGGAGATGCTCTGACCCAGTCGTCTAGCCATCACAATCTGGCCCTTGTCAAACTCACTCAAATCCTTACGCTTGCCCATTTTTCCTGCTTCTAACACATCAACTTTGAGGACAAAATGTTCACTTGCTGCCTAATATATCCCACCCACTAACAGGAGCCGTGATGAAGAGATCATCAGTGTTATTCACTGCACCGGTCATAATGATATGCCTTATCAGTGTACATTAGAATAGGAAATAAAAGACTAGCGCATCTTCCTGATAGTCTGATCTCAGCCGTGTCTAGGTTGTGTTTGTGTGTGTTTGACAGCATTGTTCCTGTCCCACAGATGGCGGTGACATCTTGTCCTCCAGCTCAGCAAGAGTTCTCGGCTCTGTTCTGCAATGGGAGCCTCTCTGTCCTGATGATCAATCAGATCCCTCGGTCTCTCTGTGCTGGCGACTGCAAACACAGAACTCTTACTGTGTCCCCGCCCCCAACGCCACCCTCCACGGGACTAAACTGGTGCGTGACGGTCCAGAGCAGAACAGGGTGAACAGAGATCACACACTGAATGCTAGTATGCTATTCTGATTGCATTTTGCTTTTTCAACAGGAGTATAATGTGTCTGCTGTAGATAAACACCCTCAGATGTGTGTGAAGGTACTGCACGCCGAGCACGCATTAGTGCATGATTTAAAATGTGTGTGTTTCTCAATGTGCGTACTTGTTTGCGTTGCAGTTTTCTCTAAATGGCAGCCATCGAGTGTTCTGTCCCTTCGAGTCAGGTGAGGACCTGTCATATAGTAGCGCATCGCTGCTGTCTTCCTGTCTGACTGTGATGTCTTTCTCTCAGAGGGCCGGTCCGAGTGGAGCGTGACTGTCGTCCCCGGATCTCTGCATCTGCATGTGCACCTGACGTCTAATATCGCTGCTTCTTTTGCTGCTCAGCTGTGCACCAGAGATAAAGACACGTGTGCATCTCGAGGACACGTCATCTCACGTCAGCTGGTTAGTAATAGTTTTCCTGTCCTGTGCTTTCTTTTGATCAAAGACATTGAGTGCTTGCATATGCATGCATGTATGGCTGATGTGTCGGAAGTAGGACTTTCATTTTGACAGTGAATGGAAAGGCCATTCGACATCCATGTAGACAGAGCGCATTTAGGCCACGCCCACACGATCCAGCGCTCTCCATTGACTTTGTATTGCGTGGACGCGTCCTCCTTGTCATTTCTGACTTATAACAAAACACAGAACAATGTCTAAAAGCTGATGGGTGTACAGCAAACAAGCTAAAAACACAGAACTAAGTTTTTAAAAGCTGTCGACCCAAAAAAAACGAGTGTTTAAGGAGACAAAAAGTGGATACAGGCAATAAGACGTGACGCTTCAGCAGGAAGAATGGGTAAATGTTGGGATCCTGACACTCTGTATGTCTACGTGTGCAGTAAACCTTCTGTCACTGTTAAGTCAAATATCTAAATGTCAGTTTTATATATTATATTTCCTGTCGCTGATCACGCTGCCCTCCAGTGGGCGTAGCTCTGGGTTCTGTGTTTGCTGTACACCCTGTCACATATCAGCTTTTAGACATTGTTCTGTGTTTTGTTATAAGTCAGAAATGACAAGGAGGACGCGTCACGCAATACAAAGTCAATGGAGAGCGCTGGATTGTTGGATGGTTTTTCAGATTATGATGCGTGTTGCTCTGTCTCTATGGAATAAATACAATAACCCGCTTTTATTTATTTATATATTGTTGTTATTTTTGTTTTATTGTAAAACCATGGTTCATTTTTTGCAAGGGTAGATGTATTCACTATGGGCTGCAGGTGGAATAGTGTGTTTTGTCTATAAAAGGGCTTTTATCCAATTAATCGAATGCTTACATTAATTTTTTCACATCTCTAAAACATTTTAAATATATTACTGTACTTTAGAAGTTGTTGCAGTCTAAATGTTTCAGTAGTGCTGCCACATGCAGCTGTGGAAGGTGTGCCCATTTTAAATGAATCAATTAAAAATTAAAACCGACGAACCGTTTCATTATAGAAAACTTTATGCAAAATATGTCACCAATGTGATTTACTTTTTCTTTTCATGATGACAATGCTTTGTCCCTGTGAAATGCAAAATACAGATATTGAAAAGAAAAGGCAAATGTGAAAAATAAATGAAATGATGTCTGTGCATCGTTGTAATCCATCACTTTTACAGCAGAACTCAATGCACTGATGATAATTTAGGGCACAGTTATGCATTTTTAATTGTCATCGGTTAATGCCAACATTCTGCAGTCAAATATTTGAGTGTAAAACTGTTCTGGATATCTGTTTTTATTTACATAGCTGTGCAGAACTTCACATCTCTCAATGACTCTCACATGATGATCATTTAAAATGATAATTTCAGCTCAGATTTGATGAGTATCTGTGTATTAAAGTGCTATAATATGTACGGTGAGTGTGTCGGGATGGTGAAGTGACCCTTCAGTGTGACGATCATCCTGTTAAAGTGCATTACCCTGCAATACTGCTCTCCTCAGGACGGGGGCGCCACAGTGTCGGAGCTGAGCCTGCCCTTCCCCTTCCTCTCATCAGGACTGTGTGTGCAGGTAACGGAAGTATCATTGGACTTCTGTATCCCACAGTGTCTGAATCAATCAGAAGTGATCAGTTCTGCTCCTGTCCGTCTGTAGGTGTGGCGTGGATCTCCAGGAAGAAGAGTCATCTGCCCCGACTGTAAGTACAAACACCCTCATCACTGGTGCACACTTGCTGGAGAGGGACAGTGATAGTCACGCTCATGATCCTGCACCCTCTCAGTCACACACAGGCGCTGGGGTCTGGTCATCGGCGCTGCGCTGACTCTCCTGACTGCTGTCACGCTGCTGGTCTGCATCTCAGGCTGGCTGTTCAGAAGAATCATATCAGGTCAGGAAACAGTCCTTTTGATTTTAGGTCAGGAACATGCTCAGTGCAACTCGAGGAGGAGGTCAGTTTAACTCACTTCAACGGTTTCTCCACCATGACCACTGTAGACCTGACTGAGGAAACCGCACATACTTACAGCGTCAGCATGCCGATGAGAAGATAATACACAGTGCAAAAATAAAACTATGCAAATATTATGAAATATGAAATGTATAAATCGTCACACCCTAGTCACTCTTTGGTTTTAAATAGGCAAACACTTAAGAGTCAGTGATTGGATCATTATTGCAGTGATTTATGATGTTTGGCATCAGTGTGTGTAGCGCTCATTTCTTAAACAACCATGTGGGAAGACACATCATGGCCATATTCCAGGAGGACAATGTCAAGATTCATCAGGCTCAATACAAGATCGTAATGTTTTTATTGCAAAGGGATACAATCTGTTCACATTTGGCACTTTTACAGCTTTACCAGCTTCTAAAAATAATTGTCAATCAGGAATATTCTAGTAAATGCGGTCATCATGAGTTTAAAATGACACTTCATCAGTCATTTTAGTGGCTGTTTAGATCATGTTGGACTTTCTCCGCAGTGTTTTACTGCATTCTCAGTAGAATTCAAATGGCTCGCACATTTTATCATCAGCGCCGCATGGGAACGGCTCGTGCAATAACACAAATATATAGCCTACTGATACAGCAAAGACAACGCCGGCAGTATTGACGGCAAAATGGGCTACGGAATATTTCGTTCTGTATTGACAGGTGCGATATTTGAAAATTCATAATTATTATTTTTTTGAAATTACAATTATGTCAAAACATCAAAATGTCATTTATTAATATGTATTCATGTCAAACTGGCATATAAGCAGCTTTTCCTGTTCTATTTTGCCTGGAAGTGCTTTCAACACACTTGCGTGTTGCGTGAAAAATAGGCGCCGGTTCTATTTCTAGCATGCACGTGAGCCGCACGGCTCAAGCGGCACCTTCTGTAAAACGGACACGCCGCGCAGCCGACACTCTCACGCCCGTGTGCGGCCGGCCTACACTTTTGGAGCGCGCTGGTGAGCGCTTGCGCACCGACAGTGATTCATGCGCCACTTAAACAATTGGGCTTCGGTCACAGTCATATTGCACAGACAATTGATCTGCTATAAAAGCGAGAAGTATAAGAGTAAAATGTAGAAGTGCTGGTACTGAGTACCGCCCCACTTCGAGCACTGGAAAATCCACATAACATGTAAAAACATCAGTCCAATCCTGTATCTGTGGAGGGTTAGTTTTAAACCAGCATCTAGCTGTGGCTTTTTTGCTTGATGCCAGAATTATTCTAAACATGTATTTGTTCCTCCTTTCCCAGGAAACCATCGGCACAATGCCCAAATAAAGTACCTCAAAACTGCACTCATTTAAAGGGCCTAAAATCGTTTCTAGCATACTGTGAATATCTTTCCAGAAACATCTGATGTCAGGGCAATCCCAAAATATGTGAGAGTGGTTTGGTATCCTGAGAACCACAGTGTCTCCAGCAATTTGTGCTACCTGAATATTCTTCTTTTGTTTAGGAGTAATAAAAAAACCCATATTTCTCCAGCAAACTTATGTCCAGTATATGGAGCGGGAAGCTGCCCATTGTAGCTAACATACGTGACCCTGGACCACAAAACCAGTCATAAGGGTCAATCTTTTGTAATTGAGATTTATACATCATCTGAATAAGTTAAGCATCTCTGATGTATGGTTTGTTAGGACAATATCTGAAAATCTGGAATCTGAGGGTGCAAAAAAAATCTAAATATTGAGGAAATCTCCTTTAAAGTTGTCCAGATGAAGTCCTTAGCAATGCATATTACTACTAATCATACATTTATGATATATTTACGGTAGGACATTTACTCAATCTCTTCATGGATCATGATCTTAATATCCTGATGATTTTTGGCATAAAGGAAAAATGGATTTTGACCCTTCTAATGTGTTGTTGGCTATGGCCACAGATGAACCCGTGAGACGCAGCGCTGCTGTTGAGCTCCAGGAGCTTTTTCCCAATCCTCAGTTGTTGTTATTCCCAAATTGCTTTCCTTCTCCCAGCTCTCCTTAAAGGTCCTATGCAACTGAATTAAATGTAAAAGATAAACTGAATCCATTTTCTCCAAATTCTCTGGGCGGCAAAGCAGAGAAAGGGGAGGTAACCTTTCCCCGTATGATGACATGTAGGGAATATTCCAGACCGGCTCATCTGAGCTGTCATTTTCTCAAAGACGGAGCAGGATACGCAGGGCTTGGTTTACACCTATCTCCATGTCTAGCCACTGGGGGACCATAGGCCAGCTAGGGGAACTCATATTAATGCACAGGAAGTCTGCCAGCAGCCGGTGTGATCCGATCTCCCCATCATCGAGTCCGTCTGTGATCACATGAAGAAACTGAAGAAACTGAGACAGACTCAATCCAGAAGAACTGAGGCAGACACTCGAGGAAACCTTCCTGCAAAACTACAGCACTGAGGAAAGATTAGGCACAGGTCAGAACGCTTCAAAGTGAGAATGCTGTCAAAAATAATAACATAAATAGCTTTTATTAATGAATGAACTTCTATGAACTAAATCAAATGGATGTTTGGGGTGAGCACCCTTTGCGTTTAAAACGGCTGCATCTATTCCTACAGCTGTTCCTGTGGTTCTGCGGGAAGGGTTTGGAGACGCCGCCTCAGCTCTTCTGGATTGAGTCCGTCTCAGTTTCTTCATGTGATCACAGACGGACTCGATGAAGACGAGATCAGATCTCCATGTGGAGCAGAGACTACTGTCAGACTCTTTATGCATGCAAACATCTCACTGGATTATTAAAATGAATGGCAATTCATTTATAAATGTAAACTGATATTTCCTACTGACACACTACAGCAAAAGAGACTTGATGAGTCTCAATGCTTTATATAATGTAATAGTCTTCTCCAGTGGTTGAGCATCACACGCTGAGGGGATTATTTGGATCTTCATCAGACCTTTTTTTAATTTTCTGATAGAAATCTGATCACAATTGAAGATATCTGAAGAAATTGAATCTTTCAAAGATTGAAAATCTAATAATTGTCCTTTACCCATTCATTGAATGATAGGCGTTAATCCCTTTCTTAGTCCATATTTTGAAACTCATATGTATTTGGTTTAAATTTGGAGTCAATTAATAACCTTGTACCAAATTTTTTGTTATCCTAAACCATTGATTTAATTTTTTTATGAGATAATCATCTGCAATCGTCCTTCCATCTGGCTTGATGGATTAATGGTCATTATTCATAGTTTTCAGTCACGTGACCGTCATAACCGCCATAGAGCTGCAGCTCAAGCCTGTCAAATTTCCATCTTAAACACAAATATGTGAACAAGATGCACGTTCTGGGCACTTATGATCCATATCCAGCTCCGGCTGCAGCGGGCAGTGGAGGAGAGCCTCGTTTCGCCCTCCAGGTGGGCGTTTCTGTAGGTGTGTGACGACACGTGAAAACTATGAATTGTGCAGCACATATTTCTGTAGACATGGAAGGGCCGTCCCATTCTGTAAATAGTTTATTGGGCAAGGCGACGGGTAAAGACTGAAATGGATAAAGCATTCTTGGAAGTATATTTTGCTTGATTTAATCAATTCTACATCTCATATTTAAAAAAAGGTAAAGAATTCCATCTTGCGATGTCTATTTTCTTTCTTTTTTTAAATTAATGGGACCATAAAATAATAATGTGTGGAAATGATTCTTCATGCTCCCTCCCAACCATTCTTTCACAGATTGAGCCTGATGAATCTTGGCATTGTCATCCTGGAATATGGCCATGATGTGTCTTCCCACATGCACTCAAGCCTCCCGCCTCCCCAGTGTTTTCACAAGTTTATATATGGTGTGGAAATGTTGTGTAGTTAGAAGCACCTGTGTCCATGTATGTGCATTCAGCATGTTCCTGGCTGTAGAGAGCTGTGTCAGAAATCCTCTACATGTGTTATACAATGCTTCACGACCCTGGTTAAGTTCAGAAATGATTAAGATGTGTTTTTTTCTGCAGATTTGCGGAGCGCTGAAAGACGTCCCGTGCTGCTCGTGTGCTCGTCTGATGACGCGGCGCACATCACCGCCGTGTGCAGTTTGGCCTCGGGCCTGCAGGGGGAGCTGTGCATGGACGTGAGGCTGGCGCAGTGGATGCAGTGCCGCCCTCAGTCCTCTCTGGCGCAGCTGGGACCCGTGCCGTGGCTGTACGGTCAGTGTCAGGCCGTGCAGAAGGCCGGCGGTCTCGTCCTGATCGCCTGGAGCCCTGACGCCCATCTGGCTTACCTGAGATGGAGGAAGAGTGAAAGAAAGGCAGAGCTCTGTAAGACTGGGCTGTACAGCACTGTTGAAGAAGAGGAGCAGATGAGCTGTGAGGAAGAGTGCATGGAGAAACCAATGGAGGGGTCTTCTGTCACCGCTCCTGTGTTCAGCGCGGCGCTGTCCTGTCTGTGTATGGGAATACGAAACGACGGCTATGGCCGGGGATTCGGACTGGTTCACTTCCAGAGTCTCAACAACAGCACTTGCATCCCGAAACGGCTCCGGTGTGTCCGAAAGTACTGTCTCCCGAAGGACCTGTCCTCTTTCATACAAGACCTGACCGGCTCACGGGACGGATCTGGAAAATCCAGAGGGCGATGCTGGCCCCGTCTTCTGTCCAAAGCACTTTCGTTCTTCGTGTCGCGTCAGCTCGCGTCGAGACTAGAGGAGAAACTCGTGCCGATGGACAGCCCTAAACTCGTTCCCAGCTTCTCACGGAAATTAGTGAGCGGGACGAAGCGAAAGACGTGGAGGCACAAGAGGCGCCGGAGTAAAGTCATATCATCATGCTCATCCAGAAAGGAGTGTTTGAAGAAAAAGACTGTGCCAGAGCCACACAAGCCACTGGATCGGTAGCCGTCTGCTGATCAGATGAGACCGTTTCAGACGCCGCTTGTGTTTGCGGCGGCGTACAGAAGGACAGACAGAGTCCAGTGCAACATTACAGTCCGTCCAGCAGGGGGCAGAGACATTAAACTAAGGTCAGGATATTCTCACAGCAAAGTTCTGCTTCGCTCTTCGCTTGATACCGTTGCATCTGATCATAGAGATGTGGATAAGTTTGCACCAGCTCTGCAATTCAGTCACGCTTATTCATACTTCACTTTATACACTAGATTGCTTTAAAGCAGCAGCTCTACAGTATTAAACATGAAAAACAGTCAACTTCTGAACAGAGGAAATGAACCGGAGAAGATTTACACTCAAAGAAGGCGGAGCCTCTGAGCCACACCCACCTGTTACATCATCAACATACAGACCAATGGGAGTTCAAGGTGTTCACCAGTCGGAGCGAATTTTTCACTTTACCAAAGCGGTTTAAACTTCATTTTGTCCTGGTTTTTGTTCGGCGTCACAGTTTGCTCTTCAGTCTCACAGGGCCTTTACATGCAAATCCTGTGCTGATTGAAAGAAAACACGTTGACCAAGAGATCGAATGCAATAGCTGGTGATAAGGAGAGATTTAAAAGCAATTTAATAGGCCGGTCATTTTTGACCCGGAAAACCAAATTAACTCCCTACAAAGAGTGGTGCAGAAAATCTTTATAAAGAAAAAAAGGCACCAACCTGGAAAGCCTAGAGTTTCCTATTGGTAATCATGAGATTATGATGCTGTTCACATGCATGCATGTTGTAAATATGATCATCTAAAGACAGCGTTTAATATAAGCTCTCTCAACGTACATGTACACATTGGAAATGTTCTATTTCTGTATAAAGACCTGCATCAGTAGACTTGTGCTTGTTCATCAGTACAAATAAACGCATCAAACATCCATACTCCCAGTGATCAGATTATTATTTTACCACAGCCCTGTTTAAATAAGCATAATCATAACCATATTTGTGACCCTGGACCACAAAACCAGTCATAAGGGTCAATGTTTTGAAATCGAGATTTATACATCATCTGAATAATAAGCATCACTGATGTGTGGTTTATTAGGACAATATTTGGCAACTATTTGAACATCTGGAATCTGAGGGTGCAAAAAAAAAAATCTAAATATTGAGAAAATCATCTTTAAAGTTGTCCAAATGAAGTCCTTAGCAATGCATATTACTACTAATAATACATTTATGATATATTTATGGTAGGAAATATCTAATATCTTAATATCCTAATGATTTTTGGAATTAAAGAAAAATGGACAATTTTGACCCACACGATGTGTTGGCTATGGCCACAGATGAACCCGTGAGATTATGACTGGTTTTGTGCTCCAGGGTCTTTGTAAAACAAATGAATCAACCTGATGAAGATATCAGTTTTAAAACAGAAGCCCGTATAAAACAGTTTTCATGTGGTCACGATGTTATCTTTCTTCTTTTGATAGAAATAGGAACCATCTTGTACCAATTTGACAAACAGTGAAATCTATGCAAATGTGTGTATAGCGACAAGAGCGCATGTTTACGTCTCATAAAATGCAAGCTTCATGGAGCTGAAACCACAGGGTGGGTCTATATATTCTAGCCGCTGTCAGAAAGCTATTTGCCCCGGGAGTTATGCTCAATCATAGTGCACAACAGTTATGTTAGTGATATGCAACCGAACCAGTTTTCTCAACGGCCTAAAGCATTCAGACGCGTGCGTCACTTGTGTCAACAGCTTTTTGAGGAGCTGTCTGAGAGATCACACGATAACTGAAGGCTGGACGTTATGCAAAACTCCCCAAAACACTCACGTTAACTGATGAAAGATTTGACAGATGTCGACATTAGGCCTTCAACAAACCAATGACAGAATAAGTGCTCTCTTCATTCCGGCTTTTCAGCCATTTATTTGCACTACACAATATTGAATATATGTTCCTCAGTCAGCAACAAACTCAGCCCTGACCGGTGCAGTGAATAACACTGATGATCTCTTCCTCACGGCTCCTGTTAGTGGGTGGGATATATTAGGCAGCAAGTGAACATTTTGTCCTCAAAGTTGATGTGTTAGAAGCAGGAAAAATGGGCAAGCGTAAGGATTTGAGCGAGTTTGACAAGGGCCAGATTGTGATGGCTAGACGACTGGGTCAGAGCATCTCCAAAACTGCAGCTCTTGTGGGGTGTTCCCGGTCTGCAGTGGTCAGGATCTATCAAAAGTGCTCCAAGGAAGGAACAGTGGTGAACCGGCCACAGGGTCATGGGCGGCTAAGGCTCATTGATGCACGTGGGGAGCGAAGGCTGGCCCGTGTGGTCCGATCAAACAGATGAGCTACTGGAGCTCAAACTGCTCAAGAAGTTAATGCTGGTTCTGATAGAAAGGTGTCAGAATACACAGAGCATCTCAGTTTGTTGCGTATGGGGCGGCATAGCCGCTGACCAGTCAGGGTGCCCATGCTGACCCCTGTCCGGACACTGCAGCGGTGAGAAAATCATCTTTAAAGTTGTCCAGATGAAGTCCTTAGCAATGCATATTACTACTAATAATGCATTTATGATATATTTACAGTAGGAAATATCTTCATGGAACATGATAATATCCTTAATATCCTAATGATTTTTGGAATTAAAGAAAAATGGATAATTTTGACCCACACGATGTGTTGTTGGCTATGGCCACAGATGAACCCGTGAGACTTATGACTGGTTTTGTGCTCCAGGGTCTTTGTAAAACAAATGAATCAACCTGATGAAGATATAAAACCTTTCAGCGGTCGTGATATGCTACACTCAGCGCTGTCTTTTTATAAACATAAATTCAACATGTAACAAATAATGAATCCAAAAAGTAAAAATATACTGTCCACTTTGCTGCAAAAAAAAAAAAAGTGCATTCTCTTAATTCAGCCAAGAGGTCATGGTGCAGGTATTACGTCGGTTCCTTCGAGATTTTCCTATGTTTTATCATTCCTGTGGTCAGAGATGGGCAGAAATACATGAAAATGTATCCAAATAAAATATGAAATACTGTGTGGAAAAAAAATAAATACAAATGCAGTTGAAATAGGTTATTCAGTGAAGTATCACTGTTACCTCTCAAAAGACTGGGTTTAAGGTGTCATCTGTCCATCCTCATTTCTGTTACTCTTACTTGTGCTGTGGTGAACACCTCATGTGTCATGGGAAAATGTGGGAACTTTTCCTGCTATATAGCAAGTAGTAGGGATGGGTGATATGAAATCTCCACACAATTATATATAGGGGAGGGTGGGGTAAGATGAGCCAGCTTTGACTTCTGTGAGAAGGAAGAGAAGAGAAGGCAGAAGTGCAATGAAAGTATCTAAAGTAAGGTCAGGATGTGATTTTAAATGATCAGAATGCCTCTGTGATAAAGGGTTCTGAAAATATGGCTTCTTATTTAAAAAAGTGTTCCTGTGGCTCAGTTTACCCCAGGTTAGGGTAAGTTGATCCGAGTCAGCGGGAAGTTGCACCATCTGGGTGTAGACGGATCATCTACCTGAATCTGAATCAAACCCATGTGAAATTGTAAAGATAATTCACCCCTTCAATAATCAAATTTCCTTTGGTTCTTTCCTAATGTTCCAGTTCTTATCAGAAGGATTTGCTGTACTAGTGCATTGTTCCTATCAAATAAACTCAAACTCAAATGTTCTTTTAAGGAAATGATAAACTAAACAGTTGTGTAACTTTATGTTGAAATTACACCAGTTAATACTTCAGAGATGTAACTCAACTACAGTGCCTTATGGTGGGGTGAAAAAACTGGCTCAATTTACCCCACAGCATTTGGCTCACTTTGCCCCATAGCTTAGACTGGGTAAACGCAGCCCGATCCGCTGGTGATTTGATTTCTCCCTGCAGCTCAGGCTGGAAACCTGTACATTCATTTATCATGCGTCTGTTATACTTTTGTGGGAACCAATCACAGACTGGCTTATCCACCTGGCGCGCTATTGGCGGGTTTAACACAATGACAAATAGAGAAGCGATGGGTTGATCACGCCTCTTGTGCTCTGATTGGTTGAAGGACTATCCAATTGCGTACAGAGTCATTTGAACTATGCTCGTTGATCACGCCTCTTGTGGTCTGATTGGTTGAAGGACTATCCAATTGCGTACAGAGTCATTTGAACTATGCTCGTTGATCACGCCTCTTGTGCTCTGATTGGTTGAAGGACTATCCATTTGCGTGCAGAGTCATTTGAACTATGCCCGTTGATCACGCCTCTTGTGCTCTGATTGGTTGAAGGACTATCCAATTGCGTACAGAGTCATTTGAACTATGCTCGTTGATCACGCCTCTTGTGCTCTGATTGGTTGAAGGACTATCCAATTGCGTACAGAGTCATTTGAACTATGCTCGTTGATCACGCCTCTTGTGCTCTGATTGGTTGAAGGACTATCCAATTGCGTACAGAGTCATTTGAATTATGCCCGTTGATCACGCCTCTTGTGCTCTGATTGGTTGAAGGACTATCCAATTGCGTACAGAGTCATTTGAACTATGCTCGTTGATCACGCCTCTTGTGCTCTGATTGGTTGAAGGACTATCCAATTGCGTACAGAGTCATTTGAATTATGCTCGTTGATCATGCCTCTTGTGCAGTAGAGAATACAGAGCAGACTCTCCAGACTAATGTTCAATCTTAAATTGAGCTTGGTCTGGTGATAGCCAGACAACCCATAGCTGCCATTTTGGATTAAACTAGCTCGCTAATCAATTCAGGCTAATATTTATCTAAATGATTTGCATGGTTTTACACATTGCTAAAATCACCAATATGGATCATAAATAGTTTAGACCTTTAGACTCCTCCCGAGTGCTTCTCCCGTTCACAGTCTGGCAGAAATGATGGGTGGTTCCAAAATATATGATCACATGACAACAAAAGTGTACGTTTGCCAAGATAAAGAGGGTGGGTCAACTTACCCTCTCTCCACTATCATTATAGTCTTTTCTTCTGGAAAGAAGGTTTTTACAATACCAACTTTTTATATACAAGTGGTTTTTTTACTCTTCCCAATACCACAGCAGAAACAAATACTAGGCTAACTAATGTACATTAAGTAATAAATAATACAGAAATTAAATACACACTGATATTTATTAAAGCTACAAAGGTTACAAGAGCAGTGAGTGGTGTTATCTTTGTCTTTTGTCTTTCATCATTAATGACACAAGCACACTGTAAAAAAATAAATCCGTAAAATAACGGAAAAATGACTGGCAGCTCATTACCTGGACATTGTCCAGTAATTCTCTGGACATTTCCGTTAACCCTAACAGAACAAAGTTCAAAATTCTAAAGACAGGTAAACCATATACGTAAAATTCTGTTAAATACAGTACATTAGAGTGCAGGTTTATTAGGCTGCTGTCTCTTTAAGAGCTCATGCACGAATGCAGTGATACACATCCACTTCTCCCAACTCTTTACCTTCACTCAAGACATAAACAGAATATTTTGAAGAATGTTGGTAACCAAACAGTTGATGGTTGACTTGCATAGTTTGTTTTTCATGCTATGGAAGGCAATCTGGGCTGTTTTGATGATCAAATTCTTCTTTTGTGTACAGCTGTTGTAGTCTTTCATTCTTTAGATTTAAAATGCATTATATATATCTTAAAACATCCTTCAGTGTTTCGGGAAGACCATCAACATCCAGACTGACTGGTTCAAGATTCAAGATTCAAGATTCAAGAGTTTTATTTGTCACATACACAGTTATATACAGAATATACAACCGGCAGTGAAATGTAAACAGGTCCGCTCCATGGACAGTGCAAATTCACAGTTAAAAACACAAGGAAGAAGTTATAATAGAAATAGGATATAAAAAAAGTACTATCTATATATATATATATATATATATATATATATATATATATATATATATGTCTATATCTGTAGAATTATAAATAATCAAGTCAAGAGAAAAAAAAAGGTAACAAATAAGGATAAAGTGGAATAAAATAATTGAAGTAGACTTTGCAGTGAGTAAACTGTAGACTTATAAATATGTGGTTAACAAATGTATAAAGAGTATAATGTGCAAACAGGTTTATAACAGGTTGTTACACAGTAACAACGAGAACAGAAAGTGCAGTGCAATGTCAGTGTATCGATGTTTATCCTGGACGTGAAGTCACGTGATGTTAAGTTCAGGAGTCTGATGGCCTGGGGAAGAAGCTCCTCCTGAGTCTCTCAGTTTTGGCCATCAGGCTTGGAAGCGCTTACCAGATGGTAGCAGCGTGAAATGAGGGTTTGCAGGGTGATTAGAGTCCTTGATGATCTTGGTAGCTCTACCTTTGCAGCGTTTGGTGTAGACGTCCTGCAGAGACGGGAGAGCTGACCCTGAGATACGCTTCGGATAAGCGCACTACTTTTTGCAGGGCTTTGCAGTCATGACTGGTGCTGTTCCCATACCACGCTGTGATGCACTGAGTTAATACACTTTCTATCGCCCTAAATAGAAAGTTTTCAGGACAGCTGGTGAAACCCTGAATTTCCTCAGCTGGCGCAGGTGGTACAGTCTTTGCCTGGCTTTTTTCACCTGTGTCTGAATGTGAGCAGTCCAGGTCAGGTCCTCGGAGATGTTTACTCCCAGGTACTTGAAGCTGCTCACTCTCTCTACTGGTGACCCGCTGATCATGAGAGGGGGAGTATGTCCGTTGCTGTCTCTTCCTGAAGTCCACAATCATTTCTTTGGTCTTGCCAACATTCAGAGAGAGACAGTTGTCCTGGCACCATGATGTTAGATGCTCCACCTCGTCCAAGTATGCCGTCTCATTGTTGTTGGAAATGAGGCCCAGGACAACAGTATCATCAGCAAATTTGATGATAGAGGTGGAGCTGTGTGTGGACAAACAGTCATGCGTGTAGAGAGAGTAGAGCAGGGGGCTCAGGACACAGCCCTGTGGAGCTCCCACACTCAGGGTGATGGAGGTGGAGGTGGACTGGCCTATTCTCACCACCTGAGGCCTGCCAGTGAGGAAGTCCTCAATCCAGTGGCAGAGAGAAGGATTCAGGCGAGATCCAGGAGTTTGGAGGTTAGCTTGGTGGGAACTATGGTGTTAAAGGCTGAGCTATAGTCAATAAATAGCAGTCTTACGTAGTTCCCACTTTTTGCTGTCGATGTGAGTGAGGGAGGAGTGGAGGACATGAGAGATGGCATCTTCAGTCGATCTATTGGGACGATAGGCAAACTGAAGAGGGTCCAAAGTGTCAGGAATGAAGGCGCAAATGGTGTTTTTAATGAGTCTCTCAAAGACCTTCATGACTATAGACGTGAGAGCCACTGGACGATAGTCATTTAGGCAAGAGGGTTTACTGTTCTTAGGGACAGGGATGATGGTGGATTTTTTGAAGGAGGTGGGGACCACAGATGTAGCGAGGACTCATTAAAGATAGATGTAAACAACCCGGTGAGCTGATCAGCACAGGACCGCAGAACACGACCTGAAATACCATCCGGCCCAGCAGCTTTCCTGGCGTCCCACACGCAGAGTGCTCTCGAACTTCATCCTCCGAGACAGAGATCACGTGATTGTTGCTGCTCTGAGTAATTTCCTCTAACGCGCCCACTTGGCGGAGTCGCGTTACACGGTTACAGTCAAAGCGGCGTGAAAGAGTTTAACTCATTCTGGCGACGGATCAGCGCTCACCTCTGCAGAGGATTTAGATCCAAAGGAGCAGATGGACCTCAGACCTTGCCACATGCGCCGCGAGTCGTTGAGTTGGAAATGAGACTCCACTCGGTCTTTATAACGGAGTTTTGCGGCTTTAACTGCTCGTCTGAGAGCATAGCAGGACGATCTGTATTCATTCATATTCCCGATAGGAGACCGGCGTTATAAGCGGCAGTGCGTGCGTTCACTGCGCAGCTGGATTGAATTGTCCACCCACGGTTTCTGATTTGAGAAGGACGTTATTGTTATTGTTTGCGTGGCTTGCTCTGTAAGCGTGTTGATGAAGCAAAGCGCCACGTCTGTGAACTCGCTTACGTCCAGCTGAACTTCGCTCGAACATGTCCCAATCCACATCGCCCAGAGCTGCCTGTAGCGCGGTCTCTGAGTGGGGTGACCAACGCTTAACTTCCCGCCTCACCGGGGGTTCCTGGAGGAGCTTTTGTTTGTATTCGGGAGTGAGGAAAATGGCGGCATGATCCGATTTGCCAAACGCTGGAAGTGACCGCGCTTTATAGGCGTTCTTAAAACGGAGAGTAGCAATGATCCAGTGTGTTTGCTCCTCGTGTGGGGCAGGAGACGTGCTGATGAAAGTTTGGCAGGACTTTCTTTAGGTTTGCTTTGTTAAAATCGCCCGCGACAATGAATGCCGCGTCGGGATGTTTGTTTATGACGCCGCTGGCAACATCATGAAGGCCAGATAAAGCCAGCGCTGTGTCTGCCTGCGGTGGGATGTAAACAGCGGTCGCGACAACCGCAGAAAACTCCCTCGGCAGATAGAATGGGCGGCAGATGATTGTTAAATGTTCCAGATGAGGTGAGCAGGACCGCGAGAGAATGGTGATGTTCCTGGGATCGCACCATTTCTTGTTGACCATGAAGCATACTCCACCGCCTTTGGATTTACCGGCCTCGGCTGTTCTGTCCATCCGAAAAACAGAGAAGTTCTCCAACGGCGTCACAGCTGTGTCCGGGACCGCGGGCGTGAGCCATGTTTCAGACAAACAATAGATATTACAGTCTCTCATGTCCCGTTGAAAACTTATCCTGGCTCTAAGATCGTCCATCTTATTATCCAAGGATTGAACATTTGCTAGAAGAATGCTCGGGAGAGGAGGTCTGAATGCCCTTTTCCTCAGTCTGTTCTACGGATACCAGCGCGTTTCCCACAGTGTTTCTTTGTTCTCACGCCGCTGGCTCTGGCCATTGTTCAACTCGGCGTTGCGAAGAATCTCAGATGGCCACAGAGGATCGGCGAAAGTGTCCTGAAACAGTCCAGTGTAGAGGTAACCAATGTCCAAAAGAGTTTTGCTGTCGTAGTAGATCAATGCAGATGATAAGTTTGTAAAAACTGAGAGTAAAAGAAAGTAAAATAGTAAATAAAAGCACAGTCTTCGCGGAGCGACCTGAACGGGCAGCGACCAAACACAGCGGCGCCATTTCTTCCGGTTAAGAGCAGTGTTAGGTAACTTGAGTTACGTAACTAGTAAAGTAACGCATTAAAATTTACAACAAAATATCTTTTTACTTTTTCACATTTGTTGCCTGACAGCTCTCCTGCCCCCATGTTGAGAGGAACTGAGTATCTGCAGAGGCGCTGTGTGTGAACATGAGGGTTACTGAGCATGCATTTACTCATCTCACGTGCACAAAAAAGATCCAGTATTCCTCAAAATGAACACAATCAGTGTAATGAAAAATCAGAAGACTGCAAACCTCCAATAATTAAATATGTTAAATCAAACAAGTATTTTTATGGACTTAATCTCACTTTATTGACCAGTGCCTTGCTGCTGACCTTCGATGATTCAGTTAAACTATGAGCAAAAATGACTTTAGATGTTTTTAGTTTTCTCCTGTGTCCTATTTTTCCGATAACCAGAATGGCTGAAAGGTTTGTTTGAGCTGCATCCTCTACTGTACACGTGTGAATTTGCATTTTAGCCTCAGCCTGAGGCTCATTATTTAAATTTTGGTGTGAAAGGCTTTACATTTGCACAAAAATAGAACTTTTTTGTTACCAAAAACAAAAAAAAAAACAGCCCTGGTGGTGAAAAGTAACATAAAAGTAACGTAAAGCCTCGTGCACACTGGGATGATTACCGTTTGCGCTTATCGGCAGCATTTTTGAGAGGTGTTTTGGGCGCTGCGTCTTTGTGTCCACACCCAAGTGATTTTCACTGGCGGCTGCGCGGAGTGAACGTGCAGATTCACTCCCTGACAGTAGATGGCGCTTTTGATTTGATTGCAGATGGAAACTCACCATCGAATCCTGATCTGCAATTCCTCTCCATAACAACTCCCTCTTATGGAGGTTTGTGCAGTCGTTCTGTGTGTTCAGACACCAAAGAGACCAGCAGCTCTACATTCATCTTGCCTCGTTGCATATTCTTCTTCTTCGTCTACTTTCCTCTTCGTCGTCGTCTTCTTAGGTATCAATGTGTGCTCGGCAAGACTGTTTTGTGCTTTACTGTGTTTTTACTGTAACTTCAGCAGCTCCATAGCCTGACAAGCCAGACCCACATCAAGATGTTGGGTCTGTGAACTCACCATTGGCAGGGCTCAATCCGTGGGGCGGGATAAACGGTTGTCTATCAGATTCCCTCTGCACGCAATAGGATAGTGCTACAACCAACCAGAGCAACGAAGAAGGTGAAACCGAGCTAGTTGATAGAGTAAACTTTTGCCGTATCCAGTCGGCAAAACTCTGAACACATCTTCCTTTCTTAAGAATGACTTCCGTGCCGTTCTTTGTTATTTTCTCAAAGAAAAGTTTAACAACAAGTCTCCCAGAGTCACGGCCAAAGCCGATTCGAAAGACCGCTGTCCGCCAGCTTCTGTTTTCCAGTAGCACGTGGAACCGCAGCAACTCTGCCGTCATTATGTTAAGCCCACCCACCGACTCTATACACGATGTGATTGGCCTGACCAGAGTTTGGTTTTTCCAGCTCGCAGGTCTACCGAGAGTTGCAAGACTACACTCGCGGTAAATTAGATTTGCTGCCGCTAGGGTGCTTTTAGATTTCTATGCTAGCAGCTCCAGGCATGTGAACAAAAGCGTTAATCTCATTGGTCGGCCAGTTTTTAACACGGTGTGTCAAACCAAAACAAAACAATATGAACCAGAGGTGTTTTTATGCACACTCACATTGGCACCCTTTGATTAGTCATGAGGCGATAAATGCACATGTGCGATAATCGTCCCGGTGTGAGCAAGTCTTAATGCATTACTTTTCTTAAAAAGTAACTAGTAACACAGGTAGTTACTTTTTAAGGGAGTAACGCAACATTGTAACGCATTACTTTTAAAAGTAACTTCCCCCAACACTGGTTAAAAGTGTCTAACGGTGCATCCCAGTTCGCATACTATCCGTCCTAAATAGTATTCAAAAGTAGAATTAGTATGTCCCAAATCTGGTAGAGTATCCCAAAGATACCCGGATGGTCTACTATTTCCGGTCAGAATTCGAAGAGCAGATCAACGCACACTCTAACGGCTCATATTACCCACAAACCATTGCGAGTTGTACGAGGATTCGATTAGAGCTACAAACACGGATAAACTGTGTTAAAAAGAACTACAAACATGGCGGATGTGCGAGTTCTCTAAGCAGAGAGGTTTAGGTAAAGGGCTTGAGTGATCAATTATCAGTCGCCTGACAAAAAGATATTTATTCAGTGTTATCCACATTATATTTCACCTGCAGCAGCATTGTGAACTTTTGTAATGATACTTTGGCCATTAACTTTTAAATGCATCATTATATTTAAACTGCAAACACATGAGGAGAGTCTCAATGTGGAGGATTTTAACTGTGACGATGACTGACAGATCAGTGTAAACGGTGACGGGACGCACGTAATTAAGCAACAGAGTCCATTATAGATGACTCAGTGGTATGTCCAAGCCTGCATACTCATTTTCTTCATAAAGAGTACATACTTTTAGGCATTCTCTGAGACTAGATGTTAGGGAGAGCAGGGGAGAAAGTACCATTTTTCAGAAAAACTTACATTTAAAAGATAATGTTTTAGACAGATATATGTTTTTGCTGTGGTCAATAACTCATAAGTGTGGCCTATCAATAGCAGGTGGTATTTTGTACAAATGTAGAACGCCTACAGTATATTTAACATAAGCTGCACATTGTAATTTTTGACCCCATCAGTTAATCAACAATACAAGCTAGATTTTTTTGTTACTCTTGTTTTTATTAAATATACCTGACTGTGCCCTTGTTAATATGTAACTGCAAACATATTTTGTCCTTTATCTTTGCAAAAAAAAAAATATTAAATTACATTTTCATTTTAAATGTTGTTTCATCAAATGTTTCTAATGTAACCCGACAGTACAAACTTGAATTAATTAGAATATTCTTTTATTTGCAATGTCAATTTTTTGATAATTTTTTCTTTAACAGTATGTACAATATGAAAATTAAATTAGCATAACATGCATTATATATATATATATATATATATATATATATATATATATATATATATATATATATATATATATATTAATGCAATTATCTAATCAACCAATCACATGGCAGTTGCTTCAATGCATTTAGGGGTGTGGTCCTGGTCAAGACAATCTCCTGAACTCCAAACTGAATGTCAGAATGGGAAAGAAAGGTGATTTAAGCAATTTTGAGCGTGGCATGGTTGTTGGTGCCAGACGGGCGGTCTGAGTATTTCACAATCTGCTCAGTTATGGGGATTTTCACTCACAACCATTTCTAGGGTTTACAAAGAATGGTGTGAAAAGGAAAAACATCCAGTATCACGGCAGTCCTGTGGTGAAAATGCCTTGTTGATGCTAGAGGTCAGAGGAGAATGGGCCGACTGATTCAAGCTGATAGAAGAGCAACTTTGACTGAAATAACCACTCGTTACAACCGAGGTATGCAGCAAAGCATTTGTGAAGCCACAACACGCACAACCTTGAGGCGGATGGGCTACAACAGCAGAAGGCCCCACCGGGTACCACTCATCTCCACTACAAATAGGAAAAATCTCACCAAAATTGGACAGTTGAAGACTGGAAAAATGTTGCCTGGTCTGATGAGTCTCGATTTCTGTTGAGACATTCAGATGGTAGAGTCAGAATTTGGTGTAAACAGAATGAGAACATGGATCCATCATGCCTTGTTACCACTGTGCAGGCTGGTGGTGGTGGTATAATGGTGTGGGGGATGTTTTCTTGGCACACTTTAGGCCCCTTAGTGCCAATTGGGCATCGTTTAAATGCCACGGCCTACCTGAGCATTGTTTCTGACCCTGTCCATCCCTTTATGACCACCATGTACCCATTCTCTGATGGGTACTTCCAGCAGGATAATGCACCATGTCACAAAGCTCGAATCATTTCAAATTGGTTTCTTGAACATGACAATGAGTTCACTGTACTAAAATGGCCCCCACAGTCACCAGATCTCAACCCAATAGAGCATCTTTGGGATGTGGTGGAACGGGAGCTTCGTGCCCTGGATGTGCATCCCACAAATCTCCATCAACTGCAAGATGCTATCCTTTCAATATGGGCCAACATTTCTAAAGAATGCTTTCAGCACCTTGTTGAATCAATGCCACGTAGAATTAAGGCAGTTCTGAAGGCGAAAGGGGTCAAACACAGTATTAGTATGGTGCTCTAATAATCCTTTAGGTGAGTATATATATATATATATATATATATATATATATATAATAGCGAGACAAAAGTAACAAGTGTTACTTTCGTCCCGACAGGAAGGCCTGACATTTAAACATGATTTACTTTTTATGCTGAAAAACTCTGAAAAGACAAACCTTCAGGGTGTGTAACAGCACTAAATAACCTGTAGATTGATCATTGCTGTGACACATAAAACAAGAAACAGCTTGTAATTAGAAAAAAGTACCCCTTCAGTAGCCTAATTTACATGCCGTACTTGAAAACTGTATTTCGGACCTGACCACGGGAAACGATGATGAAATTGCATGATATTTGGCAGATCCGTCAAGGGTTGTGTGCTGAACGTGCTGTCATAGTTTGGAATGCAAATGTAGTCAGGGCTCTGAGAAAACCGCTTTGTTACTTTCGCCCCGTTCTCCCCTATGTTGTCTACCCTTCTATTCACAAAACTTGCATTTCCGGTCTCCCACATTCGCATGCGTATGAATGGAAGTCAATGGAGTGAAAAGTGTAACAACCCTTTTATGCAATATGGCCTAATCCCAAATCCACACTTCATGTACTCTTGCGCTCTTGTGGACTTACAATGGCTGCTGCATGTGTCCGTCCTAAGTTCACAAGACCCATTGGTCATTTTAGGTTTCAGAAGGGTATTTGTTTGCCTTCTACCCAACAGTCGGCGCGGCGTTACGTCACAAAAGTGTGGACTCAAGGACATCACGAGGACTTACGGTTTCCATTTGAGACAGGGCCTATTTAGCACAGAATTCATTACTAGCAAACATTCAGTTTTGAAGTTAAATTTTTTTTAATTGGATTAAGATGCACTGATGAATAGCTCACTATAAGAGAGGAAAGCTATTGACGTTAACATGCATTTGACATCAGCTCTGATCTACTGTATCAGATAAACATACCATTTTCAACCCATTGCACTTCAATGACTGAATCCTGAGTTAGACAGGGCATTCAGCTGGAGGAAATGTGTCCGGTTGAAGGAGAATCGCAAACATTGTGAACTACAGCAAACATTGTGTTGGTGATGAACTGAAGTCTTCAGTTGGCGTAAACAAATGTTCGTTCATGCGCACCATTAACAATACAAACACTGCAAAGACAAGTTAATTTTCAGATCATTTGCGCTCAAATGTGTCACGGCAGCTTCTAAGATGTAATATGAGTGCTTGGGTTTTAGTTGGTGTATTTGCATAAGACCCATATACTAACTCTGTGCGTGCAAACAACCACGCACATGCAAATCACAGGACACATCATAAACAACCTAATCTTCCTCCACATGCACGTTAAAAACAGTCGCTTCACGCTTACGATAATGCAAAGAAGGACAGCAGCACTATTGTGTGTTTTTACTCTTGTGTGTTCGCTCGTATCAAAGGTCTTGGCCAACGAGTGACGGTGTGTCCCAAACACCCAAACGATTCTTTAAAATAGCCTATAACCTGTGAGACAAAAATAACTGGTATGATTTTGAGGATCATCGTTTTAAAGCATGTGACCAGTGGTGTAATAAAAGCACTTGCTGTGTATTTTTACAATTATTCTACAAACTGCTGCTATAACAGTTACACTCTAAAAAAATGCTGGGTTGTTTCAAATAAAGACAAACCCAGCCATTGGTTTACATTTGGAAACCCAACGGTTGGGTTTGTCCATATTTGACCCAAACATGGGTTGAAACAAGTTATTTGTTAGAGTGTGCATGACAGGTTCTTTATTGGCATTGATGGTTCCATGAAGAACTTTTAACATCCATGTACATCTTCTCTCCTAGTAATGGTTCTTTTAAGTGCTGATGGTTCTTTGGGGAATCAAAATAGTTCTTCTATCCGAGATAGCATCATAGTCTCGGCCCAGATCTTGATTATAGGGTACAACGGGGCTAAAGGCTCCACGGGGTAAAAGGCTCCTTTGATTTTATTTTCCTCTAGATGGCACAAACACTCGCCTCAGCACTTTCCAAAACATCCGCTTTTCAAGATGCACGTGGAAATGTGTCTGATCCGTGACAGCAGCGCAAAGATGATTCTGCGCTCATTTCAGCTAATATTTGGTGTTTTTAAAAATGTCGTAGATTTAAGTAGAATGATTGAATATATTTTGAAACAAAGGTCTTGTTAATGTTTGTCAGTTTTGTTCAAGGTAATTAAAGCAACAGTTTTACAATAACGGAAGAATATGTAAAAGTATGGTATGTTGGGGTAAAAGGCTCCATATGTAACATGATCATAAACAGCGGCTGACACAAATAAACATGTGTTGACATGACATGGTTTGATTCAGACTGTAAGATCATATATTAAGTTGGGTGTCCATCTTATCTGCGCTATTATAGTAAATATCTGGCGACCTGTGGATAAAACAGTAACTTTTTTGGTTACATTTGTTCATCATCAATGAGATATAGTGTGTCACATTAAAGAGAGAGAGAGTGAGTGAGTGAGTGAGTGAGTGAGAGAGTGAGAGAGTGAGAGAGAGAGTGGAGTGAGTGAGTGGTGAGTGGAGTGAGTGGTGAGGCGAGTGAGTGAGTGCGAGTGAGTGAGAGAGTGAGCGTGTGGTGAGTGAGCGAGTGAGTGGCGAGTGGTGAGAGAGTGAGTGTGTGAGTGTGGTGAGTGGTGAGAGAGTGAGTGAGTGAGGAGTGTGAGTGAGTGAGGGTGAGTGGTGGAGTGAGTGAGAGAGTGAGGAGGAGTGAGCGAGCGAGTGAGAGAGTGAGTGTGTGAGTGAGTGAGGTGGTGAGTGAGAGAGTGAGTGAGTGAGTGAGTGAGAGAGAGTGAGTGTGTGTGAGAGAGTGAGTGAGTGAGTGAGTGAGTGAGTGTGTGTGAGTGAGTGAGAGGTGGTGAGTGAGTGAGAGAGTGAGTGAGTGGTGGTGAGTGAGTGAGAGAGTGAGTGAGTGAGTGAGTGGCGCGAGGCGAGTGAGTGAGTGAGAGATTATTATAGTAAACATCTGGTGACCTGTGGATAAAACAGTAACTTTTTTGGTTACATTTGTTCATCATCAATGAGATATAGTGTGTCACATTAAAGAGAGAGAGAGTGAGTGAGTGAGTGAGAGAGTGAGTGAGCGAGTGAGAGAGTGAGTGAGTGAGAGAGTGAGTGAGTGAGTGAGTGGGTGAGTGAGTGAGAGAGTGAGTGAGTGAGAGAGTGAGTGAGTGGGTGAGTGAGTGAGTGAGAGAGTGAGTGAGTGAGAGAGTGAGTGAGTGGGTGAGTGGTGAGTGAGAGGTGAGTGAGAGAGGAGTGAGGGTGAGTGAGTGAGTGAGTGAGTGAGTGAGTGTGTGTGAGTGGGTGATGAGAGAGAGAGAGAGAGAGAGAGAGAGAGAGAGAGAGAGAGAGAGAAAGTGAGTGAGTGTGAGGAGGTGGCGGTGAGGATCTGATGGTGGTTTCGGGTGGAGTGAGTGGAGTGAGTGGTGAGTGTGTGAGAGAGTGAGAGAGAGAGAGAGAGAGAGAGAGAGAGAGAGAGAGAGAGAGAGAGAGAGAGAGAGAGAGTGTGAGGAGGTGGTGAGGATCTGATGGTGGTTTCGGGTGGAGTGAGTAAGTGGGAGGATATTTGTTATTCCGAGTAGTTCCCTGTAACACAGCTGTAGTGTTCCATTCCCGGGAGCCGATGGAAGTCACCTCAGCTTCCCTGAACCACACAAGACAACAGGTAAACATCAAGATTCACTTACTAATTCACAACTCGTGTAAATCATGTGTCTATACATGTAGTGTTTCGTCCATCTGAATGAGCTTTAATTTGAGAGGATGCGTGTCTCTTTTCAAGAAACGTTGTCATGCTTTAAATGGGAATATTCTGTCAGGAAACGTTAATAGGACATTCGTTCAAAGGTATCTGGTCTTTAATAATCTTTATTCAAAACATGATTCATACATCGTTGGAAGTTTTACTTGGACATTAAATCACGACGTGTTTTAGAACATTCAGAAGTAACATTCCCTTAATGTTTGAATGACACAATGGAATGTTCGTGTTCATTTAATGTTCGCAGGACCATGAAAAACAAAAAGAAACATTTAAAAATACAAAATCGCTCAGAGAACATCCGGTTTAATAACTTAATTGTAACGTTATGTGTGTGTGTGTGTGTGTGTGTGTGTGTGTGTATGTGTGTTAGCTGTGTAAGTACACACACTTTTAAGTATAACTTCGTTTATTGCATAATTATTTATATAGTTTATATATTTCAGTATTATTTATTGTTTTCATCCTGTAATTCAAAAACAGTTTTGAAGTATTGATTAATATTTAGCAGAAGCCACAGTTAAAAAGGTGTTTAAGATGAGAACCATACATTCAAATGAGCTTTATTGGCATGACTTGTAAAGTATTGACAAAGCACTGGCCATTACATAAGCAGTAAACAAATAACCATAAAGTCAATAAATTAATATATATATATATAATTTTTTTTTTTATTCACTTTGGTAATATATTCACAAGTAAGGTGTACATTTTCAAAACTCATAGTGCTAATATCACAGCAGATCATCAAAAGTGCACTTGTGTTAGTACAATACACAAAACCATAAAGTACCTTTTCACTGCACAGAATAAGTGTTTCATCTTTATAAATGTTTCATTCACAGTAACTGCCTTTCATAAAGCTCTCACTGTCACACCTTCGATCAGCATCTCTTCTCGTTTAGTTTAATACATGTGTCTATTATTTAATCCGACTGATCCAATCTGAATGATTAATCAATTAATCGTTTGGTACACCTATAGATTTCTATACATATTGATTCTATAGACATAGTTTCTACTTTGTTTGATCAGTGGTTTAGTAACATGTGTGTAGTGTGTGAATATGATCAGTGGTTTAGTAACGCGTGTAGCGTGTGAATATGATCAGTGGTTTAGTAACGTGTGTGTAGCGTGTGAATATGATCAGTGGTTTAGTAACGTGTGTAGTGTGTGAATATGATCAGTGGTTTAGTAACGTGTGTGTAGTGTGTGAATATGATCAGTGGTTTAGTAACGTGTGTAGTGTGTGAATATGATCAGTGGTTTTTAGTAACGTAGTTTAGTAAAAAATCAGCGGTGCAAACTCGCCTGCCGATCTATCCAGACTGGGTAGAAGTAACCCTGCAAAATAGCGGGTTCAGTTTTAATTATGTTGTCAATAAAATGTGTGTTGAGCATACAAGACCTCATGTGTTGATTTGCCAAAACAATCAGAATGCACTGGAACAGCTAACCTCACAGTCTGGCCATGTACCGACAGAGAAGGAAAATGCAGTGCCATGCAATTTACAGCGATGTTTGCAAAAGGACGCAGGGTTCCACAGGTGATGCCTGGGAATCCTCGCTGTCTGCCTCGAACAGTGGCGTGCACGTGCACTAACAACACCATGGCTTCTTCGCACGATTCCAGTGGGGCTGTCGGCTGCGGGTTCTCTCGCTCCCTCCTCTGTTTCAGCAGAGTAATGGCAACTTTGTAACTTTATTGGTCGACAGGGCTTCCCCAGTACTGAGAGGGGAAATCCGTGCTTTCCTCAGCAAAATGGCAATTCGAGTTTTGCCACAAGGAAAGATGGAGGAAGAGGTATTTCAACGTTAATTCCTCCTCCTAAAAAAAACACAAAAACATTGGCAACAGTTGAACAACACCTTAGAGTGGTTAATGTGTCAAGCTCAAAGATGCTTGCAGTATGTCACCTGTTCTGCCCTCTGCCTCGGCTTGCATCATGGTTTTGGCCGAAGCATCTTGCCACAATCCACCAGGAACACAAAAACATTTCTGAGGTTCTCCTTCGAGGGGACTGCACACAAATTCCAGGTCCTGCCGTTCAAGCTGTCCCTCGCACACCTTGCATATGCATGAAATGTTGAGTTTATATAGATGGATTGGCTCTTGCATTTCTCTTGGTCTGATGTTTGCACCTTTAATGGAAACCTGATCTGGCTGTGATCAGACAGGGGAGACTGAGCTTTGATGGTAAATGCTCTGAAATTTGAGGGGCTTAGATTTGATAAGGCATAATCTACAACGCTGTTCCCGAGATTTGAGCTATAGGGAAAGTGACCACAGGAATCTCCTTTGATTCTGCCGTTCAGGATATAAAGACCTAAAGTTTGGCACAGATGGGCTACCTCCTTCCCATGTCTATTGACTCCAGTATCCTGGTTATTTCTTCTGTGTATGGAATTAAAGAGATCTCGGGGCATTTGTGTGAACAGATGTTTATCTCCTGAATTATTAATGTAGTCTGCTTCTAAACCAGTTTGAGCATTTAAATCTTCACGTAGTAAAATTTTTTCCTCGGTTTGATATTGATTCATTTCTCCCTCTAAAGTGTGAATATCTCGTTGTCTTAATATCTGATGGAGGGATATAAATTCCCCTTTATCTAGAATTCCAAAGTCTTTATCCAATTTTAACCATATGTGATTGTTACTAAACCACTGATCATATTCACACGCTACACGCCGTTACTAAACCACTGATCATATTCACACACTACACACGTTACTAAACCACTGATCATATTCACACACTACACACACGTTACTAAACCACTGATCATATTCACACACTACACACACGTTACTAAACCACTGATCATATTCACACTACGCACGCGTTACTAAACCACTGATCATATTCACACACGTTACTAAACCACTGATCATATTCACACACTACACACACGTTTACTAAACCACTGATCATATTCACACACTACACACACGTTACTAAACCACTGATCATATTCACACACTACACACACGCTACTAAACCACTGATCATATGCACACGCTTACACACACGTTACTAAACCACTGATCATATTCACACACTACACACGTTACTAAACCACTGATCATATTCACACACTACACACACGTTACTAAACCACTGATCATATGCACACACTACACACACGTTACTAAACCACTGATCATATGCACACGCTACGCACGCGTTACTAAACCACTGATCATATACACACACTACACACACGTTACTAAACCACTGATCATATTCACACGCTACGCACGTTACTAAACCACTGATCATATCCACACGCTACTGTAAGGTCCATCCGTTAGCCCAAGGACGGAATCTAACGGCCTGGTCGAAGGACTTCTGCGTGTTCGTCTTCTCAGCACTTCTGTTGGATTCACTTAATTTATGACCATCGAATTTTAAATCTGACTCCATGAATAATTTGATCTGACTCCAATTCTTTGTAACTTTGTTACATTTGTTACATTTGTAACTTAACAGCTGATCATAAGTTTAGTTGTGATTTAATTTAGATCTTTGATTTCTCTTAGTATCTCTTAATTTCAAATACTCGTTCCTCCATGGGACCCGGAGTCGCTCAGAGGATAATGCTCGCGATTATAATTACATTACCTCACGGACGCCAAATTAGTCAGTTCTGATATTACAGAGGATTACAGAGTGAACTATTTTACCTTTAAGTGAGTCGCAAATGCTTACTCATAACAGAAAGTGTAATTTTAGCAATAGTCACGAGAGCTGTAACTTGATAATAACAGTGACACCCAGAAATCAGATTGCCCCTCATGCTTAGCGCCATGCTCCGGTCATGGGGTCCTCGGTATGAATCTGCCTGACAGAAAGATTTACGGAAACTCCTACAAAACTCCTCATGCGACACTACTTGAGTAATGATTTATGAAAAATACAGAATAAATCAAGATTAACATTTATTTTGGCCAGACAGAACTTAAAGAACATAATTAAACATGAATCCATGGTACACAACTTTCAGCATAAAATACAATTAAGTAATATGAAAATAGTTTCAAAGAGTCATATCTGGCACAATACATACAGCGTGTGTGAGTGCCTCTTATGACACTGACACAACACTGCATGGGGCTTCTGTCTACAGAATATTCCCAAATGGCAGCCCTGCTACCCTTCCTTAAATACCCAGACCAGAACAAAGGGTTGTAACTATTTGCAACACAAACACCTAGTTTGGGGGAGAAGATCAGATATCTTTGGAGAGACCACTCAAAAAGAGAACACAAGTCTCATATGTTTCAATCTTTCTAACCCTATCAGTGAATTCAGTGATGTTGAGACCATTTTACCAATCGCACTATGACCTTTAAAAGACACCAGACATGAAAGGGATAAAACAATAGATTCACAAGATAAATCATATGTAGTATATCTGCATTCTGGGACTTGAATCAGGGGGAAGGGGGAAAGGGAGGTAGAGAGGGGGAGAGGGTTTTGGTCAGGGCGGTGTCCTACAGTTTCTCTGTGAGATCTTCTCTTCAGATTGAGTTTTATTGTTTTAATGCAGGGTGTTGGATCTCAGCTTTTGTCTTAGCAGTAAAACCGGTCCTTACACTACGCACGTTACTAAACCACTGATCATATCCACACGCTACGCACGTTACTAAACCACTGATCATATGCACACGCTACGCACGCGTTACTAAACCACTGATCATATTCACACACTACACGTGTTACTAAACCACTGATCATATGCACACACTACACACCTTACTAAACCACTGATCATATGCACACACTACACACCTTACTAAACCACTGATCATATCCACACACTACACACACTACACACACGTTACTAAACCACTGATCATATTCACACGCTACACGCATTACTAAACCACTGATCATATTCACACACTACACACACGTTACTAAACCACTGATCATATTCACACACTACACACACGTTACTAAACCACTGATCATATTCACACACTACACACACGTTACTAAACCACTGATCATATTCACACGCTACACGCATTACTAAACCACTGATCATATTCACACACTACACACGTTACTAAACCACTGATCATATTCACACACTACACACACGTTACTAAACCACTGATCATATTCACACACTACACACACGTTACTAAACCACTGATCATATTCACACACTACACACGTTACTAAACCACTGATCATATTCACACTCTACACACACGTTACTAAACCACTGATCATATTCACACGCTACACACGTTACTAAACCACTGATCATATTCACACACTACACACGTTACTAAACCACTGATCATATTCACACACTACACACACGTTACTAAACCACTGATCATATTCACACACTACACACGTTACTAAACCACTGATCATATTCACACACTACACACACGTTACTAAACCACTGATCATATTCACACACTACACGCGTTACTAAACCACTGATCATATTCACACACGTTACTAAACCACTGATCATATTCACACACTACACGCGTTACTAAACCACTGATCATATTCACACACTACACACACGTTACTAAACCACTGATCATATGCACACGCTACGCACGCGTTACTAAACCACTGATCATATACACACGCTACACACGTTACTAAACCACTGATCATATTCACACGCTACGCACGTTACTAAACCACTGATCATATCCACACGCTACGCACGTTACTAAACCACTGATCATATCCACACGCCACGCACGTTACTAAACCACTGATCATATCCACACGCTACGCACGTTACTAAACCACTGATCATATTCACACGCTACACACGTTACTAAACCACTGATCATATTCACACGCTACACATCGTTACTAAACCACTGATCATATTCACACGCTACACACACGTTACTAAACCACTGATCATATTCACACGCTACACACGTTACTAAACCACTGATCATATTCACACGCTACACACACGTTACTAAACCACTGATCATATTCACACACTACACACGTTACTACTAAACTACTGATCATATTCACACACTACACATTACTAAACAACTGATCATATTCACACGCTTACACACGTTACTAAACCACTGATCATATTCACACGCTACACACACGTTACTAAACCACTGATCATATTCACACGCTACACACACGCTTAAACCACTGATCATATTCACACGCTACACACGTTACTAAACCACTGATCATATTCACACGCTACACACACGTTACTAAACCACTGATCATATTCACACACTACACACACGTTACTAAACTACTGATCATATTCACACACTACACACATTACTAAACAACTGATCATATTCACACGCTACACACGTTACTAAACCACTGATCATATTCACACGCTACACACACGTTACTAAACCACTGATCATATTCACACGCTACACACACGTTACTAAACCACTGATCATATTCACACGCTACACACACGTTACTAAACCACTGATCATATTCACACACTACACACACGTTACTAAACCACTGATCATATTCACACGCTACACACGTTACTAAACCACTGATCATATTCACACACTACACACACGTTACTAAACCACTGATCATATTCACACACTACACACACGTTACTAAACCACTGATCATATTCACACACTACACACGCTAAACCACTGATCATATTCACACACTACACACGCGTTACTAAACCACTGATCATATTCACACGCTACACACGTTACTAAACCACTGATCATATGCACACACTACACACACGTTACTAAACCACTGATCATATTCACACACTACACACATTACTAAACAACTGATCATATTCACACACTACACACATTACTAAACCACTGATCATATTCACACACTACACACACGTTACTAAACCACTGATCATATTCACACACTACACACACGTTACTAAACCACTGATCATATTCACACGCTACACACGTTACTAAACCACTGATCATATGCACACGCTACACGCGTTACTAAACCACTGATCATATTCACACGCTACACACTTTACTAAACCACTGATCATATTCACACGCTACACACACGTTACTAAACCACTGATCATATACACACACTACACACATTACTAAACCACTGATCATATTCACACGCTACACGCGTTACTAAACCACTGATCATATTCACACACTACACACACGTTACTAAACCACTGATCATATTCACACACTACACACACGTTACTAAACCACTGATCATATGCACACGCTACGCACGCGTTACTAAACCACTGATCATATCCACACGCTACGCACGTTATTAAACCACTGATCATATACACACACTACACGCGTTACTAAACCACTGATCATATTCACACACTACACACGTTACTAAACCACTGATCATATTCACACGCTACACACACGTTACTAAACCACTGATCATATTCACACGCTACACACACGCTTACTAAACCACTGATCATATTCACACTACTCGCGTTACTTAAACCACTGATCATATTCACACACTACACAACGTTACTAAACCACTGATCATATTCACACACTACACACGTTACATAAACCACTGCTCATATTCACACACTACACACGTTACTAAACCACTGATCATATTCACACACTACACACACGTTACTAAACCACTGATCATATCCACACACTACACACACACGCTACTAAACCACTGATCATATTCACACACTACACGCCAAGCGTTACTAAACCACTGATCATATTCACACACTACACACACGCATTAAACCACTGATCATATGCACACGCTACACACGTTACTAAACCACTGATCATATTCACACACTACACGCGTTACTAAACCACTGATCATATCCACACACTACACACACGTTACTAAACCACTGATCATATCCACACACTACACACACGTTACTAAACCACTGATCATATGCACACGCTACACACGTTACTAAACCACTGATCATATGCACACGCTACACACGTTACTAAACCACTGATCATATTCACACACTACACACGTTACTAAACCACTGATCATATTCACACACTACACACACGTTACTAAACCACTGATCATATTCACACGCTACACACGCGCATTAAAACCACTGATCATATTCACACACTACACGCGTTTACTAAACCACTGATCATATGCACACACACACACCTTACTAAACCACTGATCATATGCACACACTACACACCTTACTAAACCACTGATCATATCCACACACTACACACACACACACACGCCACTAAACCACTGATCATATTCACACGCTACACGCATTACTAAACCACTGATCATATTCACACACTACACACACGTTACTAAACCACTGATCATATTCACACACTACACACACGTTACTAAACCACTGATCATATTCACACACTACACACACGTTACTAAACCACTGATCATATTCACACGCTACACGCATTACTAAACCACTGATCATATTCACACACCACACACATGCGTTACTAAACCACTGATCATATTCACACACTACACACACGTTACTAAACCACTGATCATATTCACACACTACACACACGCTACTAAACCACTGATCATATTCACACACTACACGTTACTAAACCACTGATCATATTCACACTCTACACACACGCCACTAAACCACTGATCATATTCACACGCTACACACGTTACTAAACCACTGATCATATTCACACACTACACACGTTACTAAACCACTGATCATATTCACACACTACACACACGTTACTAAACCACTGATCATATTCACACACACACACACGCTACTAAACCACTGATCATATTCACACACTACACACACACGTTACTAAACCACTGATCATATTCACACACTACACGTTACTAAACCACTGATCATATTCACACAACACACACGCTTACTAAACCACTGATCATATTCACACACTACACGCGTTACTAAACCACTGATCATATTCACACACTACACACACGTTACTAAACCACTGATCATATGCACACGCTACGCACGCGTTACTAAACCACTGATCATATACACACGCTACACACACGTTACTAAACCACTGATCATATTCACACGCTACGCACGTTACTAAACCACTGATCATATCCACACGCTACGCACGTTACTAAACCACTGATCATATCCACACGCTACGCACGTTACTAAACCACTGATCATATCCACACGCTACACGCGTTACTAAACCACTGATCATATTCACACGCTACACACGTTACTAAACCACTGATCATATTCACACGCTACACACACGTTACTAAACCACTGATCATATTCACACGCTACACACACGTTACTAAACCACTGATCATATTCACACGCTACACACACGCATTACTAAACCACTGATCATATTCACACGCTACACACACGCTAAAACCACTGATCATATTCACACACTACACACACGTTACTAAACTACTGATCATATTCACACACTACACACATTACTAAACAACTGATCATATTCACACGCTACACACACGTTACTAAACCACTGATCATATTCACGCTACACACACGCTACTAAACCACTGATCATATTCACACGCTACACACATCGTTACTAAACCACTGATCATATTCACACGCCACACACACGTTACTAAACCACTGATCATATTCACACGCCATACACACGTTACTAAACCACTGATCATATTCACACACTACACACACGTTACTAAACTACTGATCATATTCACACACTACACACATTACTAAACAACTGATCATATTCACACGCTACCACGTTGCATAAACCACTGATCATATTCACACGCTTACACACGTTACTAAACCACTGATCATATTCACACGCTACACACACGTTACTAAACCACTGATCATATTCACACGCTACACACACGCTACTAAACCACTGATCATATTCACACACACACACACGTTACTAAACCACTGATCATATTCACACGCTACACGTTACTAAACCACTGATCATATTCACACACTACACACACGTTACTAAACCACTGATCATATTCACACACTACACACACGTTACTAAACCACTGATCATATTCACACACTACACACATTACTAAACCACTGATCATATTCACACACACACACGTTACTAAACCACTGATCATATTCACACTACACGCTACGTTACTAAACCACTGATCATATGCACACACTACACACACGCTACTAAACCACTGATCATATTCACACACTACACACATTACTAAACAACTGATCATATTCACACACTACACACACACTAAACCACTGATCATATTCACACACTACACACACGTTACTAAACCACTGATCATATTCACACACTACACACACGTTACTAAAACCACTGATCATATTCACACGCCACACACGCTACTAAACCACTGATCATATGCACACGCTTACACGCGTTACTAAACCACTGATCATATTCACGCTATGCTCACACTTTACTAAACCACTGATCATATTCACACGCTACACACACGTTACTAAACCACTGATCATATACACACACTACACACATTACTAAACCACTGATCATATTCACACGCTACACGCGTTACTAAACCACTGATCATATTCACACACTACACAACACGCTACTAAACCACTGATCATATTCACACACTACACACACGCCATTAAACCACTGATCATATGCACACGCTTCGCGCACGCGTTACTAAACCACTGATCATATCCACACGCTACGCACGTTATTAAACCACTGATCATATACACACACTACACGCGTTACTAAACCACTGATCATATTCACACACTACACACGCACTAAACCACTGATCATATTCACACGCCACACACACGTTACTAAACCACTGATCATATTCACACGCTACACACACGTTACTAAACCACTGATCATATTCACACACTACTCGCGTTACTAAACCACTGATCATATTCACACACTACACACGCATTAAACCACTGATCATATTCACACACTACACACGCTACTAAACCACTGCTCATATTCACACACTACACACACGCTACTAAACCACTGATCATATTCACACACTACACACACGTTACTAAACCACTGATCATATCCACACACTACACACACGCTACTAAACCACTGATCATATTCACACACTACACGCGTTACTAAACCACTGATCATATTCACACACTACACACACGTTACTAAACCACTGATCATATGCACACGCTACACACACGCCACTAAACCACTGATCATATTCACACACTACACGCACTAAACCACTGATCATATCCACACACTACACACGCTACTAAACCACTGATCATATCCACACACACACACACGTTACTAAACCACTGATCATATGCACACACTACACACGTTACTAAACCACTGATCATATGCACACGCTACACTACACGCACTAAACCACTGATCATATTCACACACTACACACACGCGCATTAAACCACTGATCATATTCACACACTACACACGTTACTAAACCACTGATCATATTCACACGCCACACACGTTACTAAACCACTGATCATATTCACACACTACACACATGCACTAAACCACTGATCATATATACACACTACACACACGCATACTAAACCACTGATCATATACACACACTACACACACGCTACTAAACCACTGATCATATTCACACACTACACATGTTACTAAACCACTGATCATATTCACACACTACACACGTTACTAAACCACTGATCATATTCACACACTACACACGCTACCAACCACTGATCATATTCACACACTACACACACGCTACTAAACCACTGATCATATTCACACGCTACACGCTACTAAACCACTGATCATATTCACACACCACACACACGCACTAAACCACTGATCATATTCACACGCCACACACACGCTACTAAACCACTGATCATATTCACACATTACACACAATGCCACTAAACCACTGATCATATTCACACGCTACACACGTTACTAAATCACTGATCATATTCACACGCTACACATGTTACTAAACCACTGATCATATTCACACGCCACACACACGCTACCAAACCACTGATCATATTCACACGCTACACACACGCTAATAAACCACTGATCATATTCACACGCTACAATACGCGTTACTAAACCACTGATCATATTCACACACTACATGCGTTGCTAAACCACTGATCATATTCACACACCTACACGCGCTACTAAAACACTGATCATATTCACACACTACACACGTTACTAAACCACTGATCATATTCACACACTACACACACGCTACTAAACCACTGATCATATTCACACACTACACACACGCACAAACCACTGATCATATTCACACACTACACACGCCACTAAACCACTGATCATATTCACACACTACACACACGCTACTAAACCACTGATCATAGTCACACGCTACACACACGTTACTAAACCACTGATCATATCCACACGCTACACACACGTTACTAAACCACTGATCATATTCACACACTACACACAATGCCAATAAACCACTGATCATATTCACACACTACACACGCTACTAAACCACTGATCATATTCACACGCCACACACACGTTACTAAACCACTGATCATATTCACACGCTACACACACGTTACTAAACCACTGATCATATTCACACACTACACGCCAAGTACTAAACCACTGATCATATTATACTGAATATTTTTCCCAACAGAGAGGGGTCAGACAGGGCTGTCCGACTCTATTTAACCTTTATATTAATGAACTGGCAGATCTACTGGACCAATCAGAGAGTCCAGGACTTCAACTGTTCGACACAGAAGTCAAATATTTACTGTATGTAGATCGACTTTACTAATTCTGTCTAAAACACCAGAAATACTGCCATGACTGGTCCTTAGAAATCAACTTCCAAAAACTAAGATCGTGATATATCCAGATCCAGATAAATCTGGAACATAAACACATATTTAACACGTAACACCACAATTCAACACGCTTTGCAATATAATTATCTTGGTCTGGTTTTAACACCCACTGGAAATGTGGCTATTAATTAGCTCCAAATTAGCTATTAAAACATTACTTTCACTGCACACCATGCGAGTGAAATTATTCAAAATAAACATCCCCACCAGAATCTGGACAAAGATCTTTGATAGTGTGATAGTGTGCCTATTGTGTTGTATGGAAGTGAGGTCTAGGGCCCAGCGGAAACTACAGCCATAAGTTCTGGGACAAACATCCTGTAGAAGGTCTCATGGGCGTCAGAAGCAAAAAAAAAAAAAAAAATGTGGGTGGGTCCTCTCCCAGAAAAAATGCCATTTACATTAAGTACAAATATATCGCCTTGTTTACTAAGCGTCTGGTTGAGCCAGATAATATTACAGAAAGCATCCACAGCAACAGTAGTGTAGGGTAAGACGCTTGGCATCAATCGACCTGAGGTTTGAATCCACCTTTGTCTAACTCGCTCCTACTTCCCATCACATACAGGCCCGGTTCCAGAATCCAATCACTGAGGGTGCTCTAATAAAGAACAGAAAGGCTAAGCAACGGCTCCACCATAGCAGTGTACAGCGAGAAATGTATGATTATTTATTTACAAATCATTTACCAATTCAACCGCCTGAGAACCAGAAAAAGGTTTTGTGAAATTAGTGTTTGGAGCATAAAAATTGAAATATATATATATTTTTTTTTTTATTCCTATGTTATATGCTATATCCTCTGCTCTGTAGAGGACACCAGAACCCCTTTATTGAGACAATTAAAAGACTTTTTTTTTCATTCACCAATCAATTTTTATGCTTCAAGTTTTTTTAATCCAAACTTTGTATAA
>JAGHMJ010000030.1:240960-247513 GCA_018749465.1 Paracanthobrama guichenoti
GAATCACGCTTTTACATCACGTGGATGGCCGGGTGCGTGTGCGTGGCTTACCTGGGGAACACATGGCACCAGGATGCACTATGGGAAGAAGGCAAGGCGGGCGGGAGGCAGTGTGATGCTTTGGGCAATGTTCTGCTGGGAAACCTAGAGTCCTGCCATCCATGTGGATGTTACATTGACACGTACCACCTACCTAAGCATTGTTGCAGACCATGTACACCCTTTCATGGAAACGGTATTCCCTGGTGGCTGTGGCTCTTCCAGCAGGATAATGCTCCTGCCACAAAGCACAAATTCTTCAGGAATGGTTTGAGGAGCACAACAACGAGTTTGAGGTGTTGACTTGGCCTCCAAATTCCCCAGATCTCAATCCAATCGAGCATCTGTGGGATGTGCTGAACAAACAAACAAGCAACTTACAGGACTTAAAGGATCTGCTGCTAACATCTTGGTGCCAGATACCACAGCACACCTTCAGGGGTCTAGTGGAGTCTATGCCTTGACGGGTCAGCAAAAGGGGGACCAACACAATATTAGTGTTATGCCTGATTAGTGTACCGGTGTACCTGTGATCCATAATGGAAAAGTTAATGCAGGGCAGATGTCACTGGTTCTGTGTCATATTTTCATAAAGGTCCAACGCCGTGGTACAACAAGCACACCCGGCCCTTAAAACAGCAACCAGAAAAATGGAGCGAGCTGGAAGAAAACAAATGAGAGGTTTTTTCAGAATTCATGGAAAGAGAGCATGATCGAATACAGAAAGGCAGGTAAAAACTGCTAGTTCTGCTTATTTCGACTCTCTTAGAAGAAAACAAACACAACCCTAGGTATTTATTTGATACAGTGGCTAAGTTAGCCAAAAATAAAGCTTCTACTTCTGATGGTTGTAAACAGCACAGCAGTAATGACTTTATGAACTTCTTTACGTGTAAGATCGAGCAATATTAGGGAAGAAAATTATAACCATGCAGCCGCCTACACTACAGTGTCACATCAGACAGAGCATTGTTGTGTCACTGAGAAAAAATTACATTCATTCACTGCTATAGGAGAGGAAGAATTGGCTAAACTCATTAAATCATCTAAATCAACAACATGTATGCTCCAACCCTATACCGATGAGGCTATTAAAAGAGATGCTACCAGAGGTCATAGATCCTCTTCTTAATATCATTAACTCATCTTTGTCATTAGGATATGTACTCTAAAACTTTTAAGTTGGCTATTATCAAACCACTTATTAAAAAAACCCAACTTGATTCTACAGAATTAGTCAATTACAGGCCGATCTCAAATCTACCCTTCCTGTCAAAAATACTGGAAAAGGCAGTGTCTTCACAATTATGTTCCTTTTTAGAAAGAAATGGTATCTGTGAGGATTTCCAGTCAGGATTTAGACCGTATCATAGTACTGAGACTGCTCTCATCAGAGTTACAAATGATTTACTCTTATCATCCGATCGTGGTTGTATCTCTCTATTAGTGTTACTCGATCTTAGCGCTGCATTCGATACTATCGACCACAACATTCTTTTGAATAGACTCGAAAATTATGTTGGCATTAGTGGAACTGCATTGGCATGGTTTAAATCATACTTATCTGACCGTTATCAGTTTGTAGCAGTAAATGAAGAGATGTCACACCGATCACAAGTTCAGTATGGAGTCCTGCAGGGCTCAGTGCTAGGACCGTTGCTCTTCACCCTGTACATGCTACCACTGGGAGATATCATTAGGAAGCATGGCGTTAGTTTTCACTGTTATGCTGACGATACTCAGCTCTATATTTCTTCACGCCCTGATGAAACTTACCAATTCACAAGATTAATGGAATGCATAGCTGATATAAAACATTGGATGTCTAGTAATTTCCTGCAACTTAATTCTGAAAAAAAATGAATTTTTTTAATTATTGGACAAAAACTCTGCAAGTAGTAACCTAGAATACTGTCTAACACTCGATGGCTGCTCTGTCAAGTCCTCGTCACAGTGAGGAACCTGGGTGTGCTCTTTGATACCAATCTTTCATTTGAAAGCCACGTGTCTAACATCTGTAAAACTGCATTCTACCATCTTAAAAATATATCTAAATTACGGCACATCCTTTTGATGCAAAAATGCTGAACAGTTACTTAATGCGTTCATGACCTCAAGGCTAGATTACTGTAATGCTTTACTGGGTGGTTGCCCTGCTCACTTAATAAACAAACTCCAGCTGGTCCAAAACGCAGCAGCTCGAGCTCTTACTAGAACCAGGAAGTATGACCATATTAGCCCGGTTCTGTCAACACTGCACTGGCTCCCTATTAAACATCATATACATTTTAAAATCTTGCTTATTACTTACAAAGCACTAAATGGTTTAGCTCAGCATACTGAGAGCAGCTCTTAACGCATTATACTTCATCACGCCTATTATGGTCTCAAAACTCTGGCCAGTTGATAATCCCTAGAATATCAAAATCAACTGCAAGAAGATCCTTTTTCCTATTTAGCGCCTAAACTCTGGAACAGCCTTCCTAGCATTGTTCGGGAAGCAGACACACTCTGTCAGTTTAAATCTAGACTAAAAACGCATCTCTTTACTATGGCTTACACATAAAACATTATCAATCTCTATTACTCAAATCAGTAAATGATTATTAGGCTGCATTAACTAGGTCAGCCGGAACCGGGAACACTTCCCATAACACCTGATGTACTCGTTACATCATAAGAAGAATGGCATCTACGCTAATGTTAGTCTCTCTGTTTATCCCGAGGTTTACTGCAGTCAGCGGATCCGGCCGATCCAGATCAGATGGTGGACCAGCGCCTGGACATGACCAACTCATCCCTGAAGTGTCTGCAGAAAGCATGTCAAATAAACTCCCCACGTAAATGCTGCATCGATACGACATCCTCACTAAACCCGCCTTCGTGTGACGGCACTCCAATCTTTCGAATAATCTTTTACGAATATCTATTTGCCTAATATGATTTAAGACCTGCAATGTTGCCAGAATTATAATCATACACTGTTTGTTCGTCGGCCAGAGGAGAACTGGCACCTGACTGAGCCTGGGTTTCTCCCAAGGTTTTTTTCTCCATTCTGACCCTGAAGGAGTTTTTGGTTCCTTGCCACCGCTGCTCTGGCTTTTGGCTTGCTCAGTTGGGGACACCTAAATCTCATCTATATTACCGATCTGCCCGCATTGACACTATATGATACTTGAAATTAGCTGGATAACATCACCATTTCACCAGAACAGCTGTACAAATTCTGTTGCATTATTTTCCTGTTAACAATGTGAAGCTGCTTTGAAACAATTGGACTTGTTAAAAGCACTATATAAATAAAGGTGATTTGATTTGATCATATTTTCATCCATGACCTCCTCTCATTGGCTATTGTTTTGGTTTCAGTCGCACCCAGGCTGCTCAGAAGAACTGACGATGTGACAGGAGCAATAAAACTGTATGTGGCTGACGAGATAAATGGAGATCCGAGGAGTTTAACGCATGTCAGAGGCTAGACAGGAACAGATGTCTTAAGGTGGAATGGGTATGTCACACTGATCAATAATACATTTGCATTTAATTGGTTAATTTAAATGGTTTTAATTTCTCTTTTTGTCTCTTCCTTAATTTAAAGACTAACGCCAGCCATGAGTTTGAGATTTCTCAGAGATCTGTCGCCTCCTGTCTGTGCTTTGAGGTAATGGCAGCAATGTTTATTTTAGTTATTATACTTAACTAGTATTAAACTAGAAAAGCAACATATATTAAAGTAATGCATATGAACATACAGAATAAATAAGTTATATTAGTAACACTGTATGGGTCATATACACCGATCAGGCATAACATTATGACCGTGAAGTGAATAACACTGATGATCTCTTCCTCACGCGCTCCTGTTAGTGGGTGGGATATATTAGGCAGCAAGTGAACATTTTGTCCTCAAAGTTGATGTGTTAGAAGCAGGAAAAATGGGCAAGCGTAAGGATTTGGAGCGAGTTTGACAAGGGCCAGATTGTGATGGCTAGACGACTGGGTCAGAGCATCTCCAAAACTGCAGCTCTTGTGGGGTGTTCCCGGTCTGCAGTGGTCAGGATCTATCAAAAGTGCTCCAAGGAAGGAACAGTGGTGAACCGGACACAGGGTCATGGGCGCTAAGGCTCATTGATGCACGTGGGGAGCGAAGGCTGGCACCCTTGTGGTCCGATCAAACAGACGAGCTACTAGGGATATTAACACAATATTAGGATGATCATAATGTTATGCCTGATTGGTGTATGAACATGTGAAAACTATGTAAAAACATAGAAAGTAAATATAAATAAAGTGGGAAGCTAGTCATATTATTCCTCGTTGCATGTTTTCTTGATGCTTATTCTCTTCTACCTTTTGCATAGATTTGGGGAACTTTCCTAACAAAGTATTGTCCATTTTTGTGAAAGAAACAGGTATGGCATTCACTTCCTACTTTGAATACTGACACACCATGTTTTAAAGGAAAAATTAAGGAATTTAAAGGATTAGTTCACTACAAAATGAAAATTTCCTCACCCCTATCTCATCCAAGATGTTCATGTCTTTCTTTCTTCAGTGGAAAAGAAATTAAGTTTTTGAGGAAAACAGTCAGGATTTTTTTCTCCACATAATGGACTTCAGAAACACAACACCGAAGTTGAGCATTCATGGTTAAAAAGTATATAAATGTTTATTTTTTTCTTGAAAATGTCGGATGGTTTGTCTGGATCAGACCCTATTCCTCTGGGATCGTGCAGAGCCTCTGAAGCCCTTCCTCTGAAACTGCATTGATCTGGACCTTCAGCCGCTGGTTCCCATTGAAGTCCATTATGAGGAGAAAATCCTGGAATGTTTTCCTCAAAAACTTAATTTCTTTTCCACTGAAAAGAAAGATATCTTGGATGAGATTGGGGTGAGGAAATTATCCATCCATCCATCCATACATCCATCCATCAACCCATCCATCCATCCATCCATCCATCCATCCAAATATCCATCCATACACCCATCCATCCATCCATCCATCCATCCATCCATCCATCCATCCATCCATCCATCCATCCACTTATCAGGAAATTTTCATTTTGAAGTGAACTAATCCTTTAAGTTAAATTAAGGGAAATTAAGCACGCAATTTGGTATAGTCAAAGAGTTTTCAGGCTGGAAGTGGGTTTCCTGCTAAACGTTAACTCTTTGAATCCTTGCACCCGGGAACAATACAAGTCGACACCATTGTAACTAAAAGTTTGCTAAGAGGTATTTCCTACTAAAGCAAGGCTGTATTTGACTCTGCTAAGCGTTTCCATAGCAAACTGGTGGGAATGCTGCTTGACGGCAGCATGCCCAGTGCATTATGGTGTTGAAGTTTTCCTACCTATTTAGCAAAACAGCCTTTTCTCTCCAGGTTTTGCCAGTGGTGAAGTACCCCTTTAAGGAAACATTACATTTTATCATTTTGCAAACTTTATAGGAGTTACTTTTGAATGTTCTCTTCTTGAAACAAGTAGTGTTTCATCATATGAATATCCAATTAAAACCTTTCAGAATTTTGTTTCCATGAATGATGTATGAATAATGTTTTGTGCTAACATTTTGAGAACATTATTAAAGTCTAGATAACATTGAATGGACGTTCTATTAGCGTTACTTTGGGAGAATGTTTGTTAATAAACTTTGAGAGAACCTTGCCAGAACGTTCCTGTTAGCTGGGTCAGTAAATAACAATGCAGTGAGTGCAAACGCGTCATTGACTTAATCTGCACTGTATGACTGCTCTCCTCTCGGCAGTCTCAGGCTCCAGTGTGTCAGTGTCTTCTGGCTGAGACTGAAACTCACCACAAGCAGCCCGCCTCTGGTCTGGAACCTCCGGCGTCCCTGCAGGCTGGAGGCTCAGCTCTGGCTGTAGGGAAGAGCTCCGGGCTGGTGGACAGCAGCTGCCATGCACTGAACAACAGATCTCCCGTGCACACCCAGCAGAGCGACAGCTGGATCCAGACCGGGAGGACCAGACTACAGACACTGGGTGGGGAATTGTACTTGAGATATCAAATATGGTGTGGGACAAGTTACATGGTGAAGTTTCGTTTTTTGGGTTTGTTCAGATCACTATCCAAACAGTAACTGTAAGCAGTAGTAATAGTGAGGCTTAGCAAACACAACTTACAGTATGAGTCAAAGAAAACTGGTATCTACATGTAATGTGTAACAAGGTCACTGTAAAATAAAGTGTTACCAGGTTTGGGGTTTGGTTTATGGTTAGTTGCATGCAATTATGCATAATTTATAGTTATTACTATAGTAAGTACATGTAACATGTGTAACTATGTGACCTTAGAGTAAAGTGTTACTTTATATTTACTCGCCTAACACTTATCTTTTTTTCATCCATTGCAGCAGTTACAGGAGAGTTTCTACAAGTGGAACGTCATCCTTCATTATGTGTGCAGGTACCGAATAATTTTTTCACCATGTTTACAGTTCACTTCTATGCCTGGGTGTTTTGGGAAACTGGCAGTATTGTGTCTCCTGTCCAGGT
>JAGHMJ010000030.1:247613-252613 GCA_018749465.1 Paracanthobrama guichenoti
TATTCACACACTACACATTACTAAACCACTGATCCTTATTCACACACACACACACGTTACTAAACCACTGATCATATTCACACACTACACACCACGTTACTAGCCACTGATCCATATTCACACCACACTGCGTTACTAAACACTGATCATATTCACACTACACACCGCGTTGCTAACCACTGATCATATTCACCTACACACACGTTACTAAACCACTGATCATTCACACACACTACACACGTTACTAAACCACTGATCATATTCACACACTACACTTTACTAAACCACTGATCATATTCTGCGCTACACACACACGTTACTAAACCACTGATCATATTCACGCTACACACACCGCGTTATAAACCACTGATCATATTGCACACTACTGCATTACTAAACCACTGATGTATTCATTTACACACGTTACTAAACCACTGATCATATGGATTCAAAGAGATTCAAAGAGTTTTATTTATCACATACACAGTTATACTTTAGAATATACACAACGGCAGTGAAATGTAAACAGAGTCCGCTCCATGGACAGTGCAAATTCTGATTAAAAACACAAGGAAGAATTATAATAGAAATAGGATAAAAAAGTATATATATATATATATATATATATATATATATATATATATATATATATATATATATATACTCTATACATATATATATATATGTCTATATCTGTAAATTATAAATAATCAAATCAAGAAAAAAGAAAAAAAAAAAGTAACAAATATGAGATAAAGTAGAATAAAAAATAATTAGAAGTAGACATTGCAGTGGTAGTAAGCTGTAGACTTGCCCATAAATATATGGGTGCACCATTGTATAAAAAGAGTATAATGTGCAAGCAGAGTTTATAACATGAGAAGTTTGTTTTACAGTATTTTCTGCATGAGAACAAGAAAGTGCAGTGCCAATGTGCATTGTATGTCGGTATTTATCCTGAAGTGTGAAATCACGTGACGTTAAGATTCAGGAGAGTCACAGATGGACTGGGAAGAAGCTCCTCCTGGAGTCTCTCAGTTTTGGCCATCAGGCTTGGGCGCTTACCAGATGGTAGCAGCGTGAAATGAGGTTTGCAGGGTGATTACCCTTGCCAGATGATCTTGATAGCTCTACCTTTTGCAGCGTTTGGTGTAGGCGTCCACCACAGAGGCCCAGGGGAGAGCTGGCCCACAGATCTCTTTATTTCCGGATAAGCGCGCACTACTCTTTGCAGAACTTTGCGGTCCATGACTGGTGCTGATCCCATACCACGCTGTGATGCACTGAAGTTAAAAACACTTTCTGTAGCCCCTAAATAGAAAGTTTTCCAGGATGGCTGGTGGGAGCCACTAATTTCCTCAACTGGCACATGAGTGGTACAGTCTTTACCTGGCTTTTTCACCTGTGTCTGAATGCTGGGCAGTCCAGGTCAGGTCTTTCAGGAGTATGTTTACTCCCTGGTACTTGAAGCTGCTCACTCTCACTCTACTGATGACCAACTGATCATGAGAAGTATATCCGTTGCTGTCGCTTCCTGAAGTCCACAATCATTTCTTTGAATAGCACCAGCATTCAGAGAGAGATTCAGAGAGTTGTCATGGCAGGAGAGCTTTACACACACTACACACGTTACTAGTACCACTAGAGTCATATACTGTCACTGAACACACGTCTACTTAGACCACTGTTTCCATTATACTTACGCTACGCGCGTTACTAAGAGCTTCACTGAAATCCATATCCGCTTCATGCGGAATTACTAAACCACTGATCATATTCACACTACACACGTTACTAAACCACTGATCATATTCACCGCGCTTCACACGTTACTAAACCTGATCCTTATTCACACGCTACACACGCGATTACTAAACCTGATCCATATACACACACTACACACATTTATAAACAACTAGTCATATTAACACTACGTACACGTTACTAAACCACTGATCATATTCGCACACTACACCGCGTTACTAAACCACTGATCCATATTCACCACGCTACACACCCGTTACTAAACCACTGATCATATTCACACGCTACACACGTTACTAAACCCGCAATCGTATGCACCGCTACGCGTTACTAAACCACTGATCATATCTGGCACACTACACACGCGTTACTGAAACCACTGATCCATATTCACACACGCCACACACGTTACTAAACCATACTGATCATATTCACACACACAACACACCGCGTTACTAAACCACTGATCATATTCACCACACTACACACCGCGTTACTAAACCACTGATCATATTCACACGCTACCATTGCTAAACCACTGATCATATGCACTACGCTTCTACAGCGTTAACACAAACCACAGTCATATTCACACACTACACCGTTACTAAACCACTGATCATATTCACACACTACACACGTTACTAAACCACTGATCATATTCACACACTACACCCGTTACTAAACCACTGAGTCATGCACACACCACACACACGCTACTAAACCACTGATCATATTCACACACTACACACGTTACTTTAAACCACTGATCCCTTATTCACCTGCACTACACACGTTACTAAACCACTGAAGTCATATTCACACACTACACGTTACTAAACCACTGATCATATGCACATGCGTTCACCGCAGTCCTTACTACGCGCTTCCTGCGTTACTAAACCTCACATATTCACACTACACCGTTACTAAACCACTGATCATATTCACACACTACACGTTACTAAACCACTGATCATATTCACACACTACACAGCGTTACTAAACCACTGATCATATTCATACACTACACGCGTTACTAAACCACTGATCATATTCACACGCCTACACATTTACTAAACCACTGATCATATTCACACACGGTTGCAACCACACAGTCCTTATTCCACACTACACGTTACAAACCACTGATCATATTCACACTACACACACGTTACTAAATCACTGATCATATTCACGCTACACACGTTACTAAACCACTGATCATATTCACTACGTTTACTACACCACTGACTAAACCGCTATAAGCCACGATCATATTCACACACTACACGCGTTACTAAACCACTAGTCATATCCACACGCTACACACGTTACTAAACCACTGATCATATTCACACACTACACACCGCGTTACTAAACCACTGATCATATTCACTACGTTATAAACACGCTACTACACTGCGTTACTAAACCACTGATCATATCACCGTTAGTGATCATATTCACACACCGTTTTCGTCACACTACACGTTACTAAACCACTGATCATATTCACACACTACACTGATCGTTACTAAACCACTGATCAAATATTGCACCACGCTACACACGTTACTAAACCACTGATCATATTCACACACTACACACGTTACTAAACCACTGATCATATTACACACTACACCACAATCATGTTACTCAAACCACTGATCATATTCACACACTACACACGTTACTAAACCACTGATCATATCCACACACTACACACCGTTACTAAACCACTGATCATATTCACACACTACACACGTTACTAAACCACTGATCATATTCACACACACGCTACACGTTACTAAACCACTGATCATATTCACACGCTACACACCGTTACTAAACCACTGATCATATTCACACGCTACACGCGTTACTAAACCACTGATCATATTCTACACGTTACTGCATATTAAACCACTGATCATATTATACTGAATATTTTTCCCAACAGAGAGGGGGTCAGACAGGGCTGTCCGACTCTATTTAACCTTTATATTAATGAACTGGCAGATCTACTGGACCAATCAGAGAGTCCAGGACTTCAACTGTTCGACACAGAAGTCAAATATTTACTGTATGTAGACGACTTACTAATTCTGTCTAAAACACCAGAAATACTGCCATGACTGGTCCTTAGAAATCAACTTCCAAAAAACTAAGATCGTGATATATCCAGATCCAGATAAATCTGGAACATAAACACATATTTAACACGTAACACCACAATTCAACACGTTTTGCAATATAATTATCTTGGTCTGGTTTTAACACCCACTGGAAATGTGGCTATTAATTAGCTCCAAATTAGCTATTAAAACATTACTTTCACTGCACACCATGCGAGTGAAATTATTCAAAATAAACATCCCCACCAGAATCTGGACAAAGATCTTTGATAGTGTGATAGTGTGCCTATTGTGTTGTATGGAAGTGAGGTCTAGGGCCCAGCGGGAAACTACAGCCATAAGTTCTGGGACAAACATCCTGTAGAAGGTCTCATGGGCGTCAGAAGCAAAAAAAAAAAAAAAAAAAAATGGGTGGGTCCTCTCTCCCAGAAAAAATGCCATTTACATTAAGTACAAATATATCGCCTTGTTTACTAAGCGTCTGGTTGAGCCAGATAATATTACAGAAAGCATCCACAGCAACAGTAGTGTAGGGGTAAGGCGCTTGGCATCAATCGACCTGAGGTTTGAATCCACCTTTTGTCGAACTAAGCTCTACTTCCCATCACATACAGGCCCGGTTCCAGAATCCAATCACTGAAATTGCTCTAATAAAGAACAGAAAGGCTAAGCAACGGCTCCACCATAGCAGTGTACAGCGAGAAATGTATGATTATTTATTTACAAATCATTTACCAATTCACGGCCTGAGAACCAGAAAAAAGGTTTTGTGAAATTAGTGTTTGGAGCATAAAAATTGAAATATATATATATTTTTTTATTCCTATGTTATATGCTATATCCTCTGCTCTGTAGAGGACACAGAACCTTTTTTATTGAGACAATTAAAAGACTTTTTTTTTTTCATTCACCAATCAATTTTTATGCTTCAAGTTTTTTAATCCAAACTTTGTATAAAGATGATTCTCAATGTTATGAAGATACAGAATAATTTTATATATACCATTTTACTTTATGCAATGTGTGTAAACATGGACATAAATGCCATTCCATTCTAAGCAATGCATCTATACACTGTATCTAATGCATATTAATGTG
>JAGHMJ010000030.1:260113-311145 GCA_018749465.1 Paracanthobrama guichenoti
ATGCTTTGGGCAATGTTCTGCTGGGAAACCTAGAGTCCTGCCATCCATGTGGATGTTACATTGACACGTACCACCTACCTAAGCATTGTTGCAGACCATGTACACCCTTTCATGGAAACGGTATTCCCTGGTGGCTGTGGCTCTTCCAGCAGGATAATGCTCCTGCCACAAAGCACAAATTCTTCAGGAATGGTTTGAGGAGCACAACAACGAGTTTGAGGTGTTGACTTGGCCTCCAAATTCCCCAGATCTCAATCCAATCGAGCATCTGTGGGATGTGCTGAACAAACAAACAAGCAACTTACAGGACTTAAAGGATCTGCTGCTAACATCTTGGTGCCAGATACCACAGCACACCTTCAGGGGTCTAGTGGAGTCTATGCCTTGTGAGGTCAGCAAAAGGGGACCAACACAATATTAGTGTTATGCCTGATTAGTGTACCGGTGTACCTGTGATCCATAATGGAAAAGTTAATGCAGGGCAGATGTCACTGGTTCTGTGTCATATTTTCATAAAGGTCCAACGCCGTGGTACAACAAGCACACCCGGGCCCTTAAAACAGCAACCAGAAAAATGGAGCGCAGCTGGAAGAAAACAAAATGAGAGGTTTTTCGTAATTCATGGAAAGAGAGCATGATCGAATACAGAAAGGCCGTAAAAACTGCTAGTTCTGCTTATTTCTCGACTCTCTTAGAAGAAAACAAACACAACCCTAGGTATTTATTTGATACAGTGGCTAAGTTAGCCAAAAATAAAGCTTCTACTTCTGATGGTTGTAAACAGCACAGCAGTAATGACTTTATGAACTTCTTTACGTGTAAGATCGATAATATTAGGAAGAAAATTATAACCATGCAGCCGTCTACTACAGTGTCACATCAGACAGAGCATTGTTGTGTCACTGAGAAAAAATTACATTCATTCACTGCTATAGGAGAGGAAGAATTGGCTAAACTCATTAAATCATCTAAATCAACAACATGTATGCTCGACCCTATACCGAGAGGCTATTAAAGAGATGCTACCAGAGGTCATAGATCCTCTTCTTAATATCATTAACTCATCTTTGTCATTAGGATATGTACCGAAAACTTTTAAGTTGGCTATTATCAAACCACTTATTAAAAAACCCCAACTTGATTCTACAGAATTAGTCAATTACAGGCCGATCTCAAATCTACCCTTCCTGTCAAAAATACTGGAAAAGGCAGTGTCTTCACAATTATGTTCCTTTTAGAAAGAAATGGTATCTGTGAGGATTTCCAGTCAGGATTTAGACCGTATCATAGTACTGAGACTGCTCTCATCAGAGTTACAAATGATTTACTCTTATCATCCGATCGTGGTTGTATCTCTCTATTAGTGTTACTCGATCTTAGCGCTGCATTCGATACTATCGACCACAACATTCTTTTGAATAGACTCGAAAATTATGTTGGCATTAGTGGAACTGCATTGGCATGGTTTAAATCATACTTATCTGACCGTTATCAGTTTGTAGCAGTAAATGAAGAGATGTCACACCGATCACAAGTTCAGTATGGAGTCCTGCAGGGCTCAGTGCTAGGACCGTTGCTCTTCACCCTGTACATGCTACCACTGGGAGATATCATTAGGAAGCATGGCGTTAGTTTTCACTGTTATGCTGACGATACTCAGCTCTATATTTCTTCACGCCCTGATGAAACTTACCAATTCACAAGATTAATGGAATGCATAGCTGATATAAAACATTGGATGTCTAGTAATTTCCTGCAACTTAATTCAGAAAAAAAATGAATTTTTAATTATTGGACAAAAAAACTCTGCAAGTAGTAACCTAGAATACTGTCTAACACTCGATGGCTGCTCTGTCAAGTCCTCGTCGTCAGTGAGGAACCTGGGTGTGCTCTTTGATACCAATCTTTCATTTGAAAGCCACGTGTCTAACATCTGTAAAACTGCATTCTACCATCTTAAAAATATATCTAAATTACGGCACATCCTTTTGATGCAAAATGCTGAACAGTTAATTAATGCGTTCATGACCTCAAGGCTAGATTACTGTAATGCTTTACTGGGTGGTTGCCCTGCTCACTTAATAAACAAACTCCAGCTGGTCCAAGCGCGCAGCAGCTCGAGCTCTTACTAGAACCAGGAAGTATGACCATATTAGCCCGGTTCTGTCAACACTGCACTGGCTCCCTATTAAACATCATATACATTTTAAAATCTTGCTTATTACTTACAAAGCACTAAATGGTTTAGCTCCCCAGTACTTGAGCGAGCTCTTAACGCATTATACTTCATCACGTCTATTGCGGTCTCAAAACTCTGGCCAGTTGATAATCCCTAGAATATCAAAATCAACTGCAGAATCGGTCGATCCTTTTCTATTTAGCGCCTAAACTCTGGAACAGCCTTCCTAGCATTGTTCGGGAAGCAGACACACTCTGTCAGTTTAAATCTAGACTAAAAACGCATCTCTTTACTATGGCTTACACATAAAACATTATCAATCTCTATTACTCAAATCAGTAAATGATTGTTAGGCTGCATTAACTAGGTCAGCGGAACCGAACACTTCCCATAACACCTGATGTACTCGTTACATCATAAGAAGAATAGCATCTACGCTAATGTTAGTCTCTCTGTTTATCCCGAGGTTTACTGCAGTCAGCGGATCCGGCCGTATCCAGATCAGATGGTGGACCAGCGCCTGGACATGACCAACTCATCCCTGAAGTGTCTGCAGAAAGCATGTCAAATAAACTCCCCCCGTAAATGCTGCATCGACACGACATCCTCACTAAACCCGTCTTCGGCGTGACGACTCCAATCTTTCGAATAATCTTACGAATATCTATTTGCCTAATATGATTTAAGACCTGCAATGTTGCCAGAATTATAATCATACACTGTTTGTTCGTCGGCCAGAGGAGAACTGGCACCCTGACTGAGCCTGGTTTCTCCCAAGGTTTTTTTCTCCATTCTGACCCTGAAGGAGTTTTGGTTCCTTGCCACCGTTGCCTCTGGCTTTTGGCTTGCTCAGTTGGGGACACCTAAATCTCATCTATATTACCGATCTGCCCGCATTGACACTATATGATACTTGAAATTAGCTGGATAACATCACCATTTCACCAGAACAGCTGTACAAATTCTGTTGCATTATTTTCCTGTTAACAATGTGAAGCTGCTTTGAAACAATTGGACTTGTTAAAAGCACTATATAAATAAAGGTGATTTGATTTGATCATATTTTCATCTATGACCTCCTCTCATTGGCTGTTTTGGTTTCCAGTCGCACCCAGGCTGCTCAGAAGAACTGACGATGTGACAGGAGCAATAAAACTGTATGTGGCTGACGCAGATAAATGGAGATCCGAGGAGTTTAACGCATGTCAGAGGCTAGACAGGAACAGATGTCTTAAGGTGGAATGGGTATGTCACACTGATCAATAATACATTTGCATTTAATTGGTTAATTTAAATGGTTTTAATTTCTCTTTTTGTCTCTTCCTTAATTTAAAGACTAACGCCAGCCATGAGTTTGAGATTTCTCAGAGATCTGTCGCCTCCTGTCTGTGCTTTGAGGTAATGGCAGCAATGTTTATTTTAGTTATTATACTTAACTAGTATTAAACTAGAAAAGCAACATATATTAAAGTAATGCATATGAACATACAGAATAAATAAGTTATATTAGTAACACTGTATGGGTCATATACACCGATCAGGCATAACATTATGACCGGTGAAGTGAATAACACTGATGATCTCTTCCTCACGGCTCCTGTTAGTGGGTGGGATATATTAGGCAGCAAGTGAACATTTTGTCCTCAAAGTTGATGTGTTAGAAGCAGGAAAAATGGGCAAGCGTAAGGATTTGAGCGAGTTTGACAAGGGCCAGATTGTGATGGCTAGACGACTGGGTCAGAGCATCTCCAAAACTGCAGCTCTTGTGGGGTGTTCCCGGTCTGCAGTGGTCAGGATCTATCAAAAGTGCTCCAAGGAAGGAACAGTGGTGAACCGGACACAGGGTCATGGGCGGCTAAGGCTCATTGATGCACGTGGGGAGCGAAGGCTGGCCCTTGTGGTCCGATCAAACAGACGAGCTACTAGGATATTAACACAATATTAGGATGATCATAATGTTATGCCTGATTGGTGTATGAACATGTGAAAACTATGTAAAAACATAGAAAGTAAATATAAATAAAGTGGGAAGCTAGTCATATTATTCCCGTTGCATGTTTTCTTGATGCTTATTCTCTTTCTACCTTTGCATAGATTTGGGGGAACTTTCCTCGAACAAAGTATTGTCCATTTTTGAAAGAAACAGGTATGGCATTCACTTCCTACTTTGAATACTGACACACCATGTTTTAAAGGAAAATTAAGGGAATTTAAAGATTAGTTCACTACAAAATGAAAATTTCCTCACCCCCATCTCATCCAAGATGTTCATGTCTTTCTTTCTTCAGTGGAAAAGAAATTAAGTTTTTTGAGGAAAACAGTCCAGGATTTTTCTCCACATAATGGACTTCAGAAACACAACACCGAAGTTGAGCATTCATGGTTAAAAAGTATATAAATGTTTATTTTTTCTTGAAAATGTCGGATGGTTTGTCTGGATCAGACCCTATTCCTCTGGGATCGTGCAGAGCCTCTGAAGCCCTTCCTCTGAAACTGCATTGATCTGGACCTTCAGCCGTTGGTTCCCATTGAAGTCCATTATGAGGAGAAAAATCCTGGAATGTTTTCCTCAAAAAACTTAATTTCTTTTCCACTGAAGAAAGAAAGATATCTTGGATGAGATTGGGGTGAGGAAATTATCCATCCATCCATCCATACATCCATCCATCAACCCATCCATCCATCCATCCATCCATCCAAATATCCATCCATACACCCATCCATCCATCCATCCATCCATCCATCCATCCATCCATCCATCCATCCATCCATCCATCCATCCATCCATCCACTTATCAGGAAATTTTCATTTTGAAGTGAACTAATCCTTTAAGTTAAATTAAGGGAAATTAAGCCGCAATTTGGTATAGTCAAAGAGTTTTCAGGCTGGAAGTGGGTTTCCTGCTAAACGTTAACTCTTTGAATCCTTGCACCCGGGAACAATACAAGTCGACACCATTGTAACTAAAAGTTTGCTAAGAGGTATTTCCTACTAAAGCAAGGCTGTATTTGACTCTGCTAAGCGTTTCCATAGCAAACTGGTGGGAATGCCCTTGGACGGCAGCATGCCCAGTGCATTATGGGTGTTGAAGTTTTCCTACCTATTTAGCAAAACAGCCTTTTCTCTCCAGGTTTTGCCAGTGGTGAAGTACCCCTTAAGGAAACATTACATTTTATCATTTTGCAAACTTTATAGGAGTTACTTTTGAATGTTCTCTGAAACAAGTAGTGTTTCATCATATGAATATCCAATTAAAACCTTTCAGAATTTTGTTTCCATGAATGATGTATGAATAATGTTTTTGTGCTAACATTTTGAGAACATTATTAAAGTCTAGATAACATTGAATGGACGTTCTATTAGCGTTACTGGGAGAATGTTTGTTAATAACTTTGAGAGAACCTTGCCAGAACGTTCCCTGTTAGCTGGGTCAGTAAATAACAATGCAGTGAGTGCAAACGTCATTGACTTAATCTGCACTGTATGACTGCTCTCCTCTCGGCAGTCTCAGGCTCCAGTGTGTCAGTGTCTCTGGCTGAGACTGAAACTCACCACAAGCAGCCCGCTCTGGTCTGGAACCTCACGGCGTCCTGCAGGCTGGAGGCTCAGCTCTGGCTGTGTAGGAAGAGCTCCGGGCTGGACAGCAGCTGCCATGCACTGAACAACAGATCTCCCGTGCACACCCAGCAGAACGACAGCTGGATCCAGACCGGAGGACCAGACTACAGACACTGGGTGGGGAATTGTACTTGAGATATCAAATATGGTGTGGGACAAGTTACATGGTGAAGTTTCGTTTTTTGGGTTTGTTCAGATCACTATCCAAACAGTAACTGTAAGCAGTAGTAATAGTGAGGCTTAGCAAACACAACTTACAGTATGAGTCAAAGAAAACTGGTAACTACATGTAATGTGTAACAAGGTCACTGTAAAATAAAGTGTTACCAGGTTTAGGGTTTGGTTTATGGTTAGTTGCATGCAATTATGCATAATTTATAGTTATTACTATAGTAAGTACATGTAACATGTGTAACTATGTGACCTTAGAGTAAAGTGTTACTTTATATTTACTCGTCTAACACTTATCTTTTCTTTCATCCATTGCAGCAGTTACAGGGAGAGTTTCTACAAGTGGAACGTCATCCTTCATTATGTGTGCAGGTACCGAATAATTTTTTTCACCATGTTTACAGTTCACTTCTTATGCCTGGGTGTTTTGGGAAACTGGCAGTGTTATGTCTCCTGTCCAGGTTAAAGTGGCGGGAATGGAAGGTTACGTGGGACCAGTGTGTCCTTTTGAAGGCAAGCATTCACATCCCTTAATTCTGATGAGGGAGCAGAATTAATGTGCCATAATACTTTAGTACTACAACATAACGCATTGCAGATACAATGCAGATTGTGATGTAATTTAATAACAGCTCTCCCTCTGTGTTCTCTGTGTTGTTCTCTGTGTTCTCTGGTGTCTGTCACTGCTGCAGTGAAGAGGACTCACTGGAGCTTCCCGCTGGTGCTGTGTGTGCTGCTGGTGTGCCTGTCAGTGCTGGGAGCCTATGCAGTGCAGGGGACACTGAAGAGTGAGCACACACACACACACACACACACACACACACACACACACACACACACACACACACACACACACACACATACACTCTCACACACATGCACTCACACACACACACACACACACACACACACACATACACTCTCACACACATGCACTCACACACACGTTGGTGCAAGTACATTATGAGGACTCTCCATAGACGTAATGGTTTTTATACTGTACAAACACTATATTCTCTCCCCTTACACTACCCATCTCACACACACACACACACACACACACACACACACACACACACACACACTACCCCTAAACCTACCCATCACACACACACACACACACACACACACTACCCCTAAACCTACCCATCACACACATACACACACACACACTACCCCTAAACCTACCCATCACACACACACACACACACACACACACACACACACACACACACTAAACCTACACACACACACACACACACACACACCCCCAAACCTACCCATCACACACACACACACACACACACACACACACACACACACACACACACACACACACACACACACACACACACACACACACACACACACACACACTACCCCTAAACCTACCCATCACAGAAAACATTCTGCATTTTTAAATTTTTAATAAAACATTGTTTAGTATGTTTTTAAAGCTATTTGAAATATGAGGACACAGGAAATGTCTTCATAAACCACATTTACATTGTAATACCAGTGTAATACCCATGTTATTATACAAATTTGTGTCCTCATAAATCACATAAACACAAACACACACACACACACACACACACACACACACACACACACACACACACACACACACACACACACACACACACACACACACACACACACACTACTCTACCCCTAAACCTACCCATTACAGGAAACATTCTGCATTTTTACATTTTCAAAAAACATCACTTAGTATGATTTATAGACGTAATTTTTATACTGTACAAACTGTATTTTCTATCCCCCTACACTGCCCCTACCCCTAAACCTACCCATCACACACACACACACACACACACACACACACACACACACACACACACACACACACACACACACACACACACACACACACACACACACACACACACACTACCCCTAAACCTACCCATTACAGGAAACATTCTGCATTTTTACATTTTCAAAAAACATCACTTAGTATGATTTATAAGATGTTTTCCTAATGGGGAACAAAAAATGTCCCCACAAGGACAAGGATTTTGGATATTGCCATCTTTGTGGGGACATTTTGTCCACCATTAGGTAGGGTTTACCAGGCTGCAGACACACACACTCTCACACACACACTCACACACACACACACACACACACACACACACACGTACGCACACAAACGCATGTACGCATGCACACACACACACTCTCAGAGAAAAGGCTGAACAGGCAGACGACAGCCTGAGCGAACACAAACGCAATAGCATAAAGCAAGTTGACAACATAAGTTATAACTGTAATTAAACTAAACTCTTCATCAGTAGGTGATCAGAGCTGCTAACACAAGCTCTTGAAGCTCCGCCCTCTTCCTGAAAGGGGGCGGGAACAGAAGCTCATTTGCATTTAAAGGGACACACGTAAAATGCGTTTTGCTCACCCTCAAAAAGTGACAGTTTTAACATGCTATAAAAATTATCTGTGGGTATTTTGAGCAGAAACTTCACACACACTGGAGACATCAGAGACTTATTTTACATCTTGTAAAAAGGGGCATTATAGGACCTCTTTTTGATTAAAATGTATATCTTGTGAGCTGAAGTGTTAATCGGCCTTCTCTCTTTATAACAGGTTGGGTGTTCAGGTGGCTGAAGGTGGATGATGTGAACAGTGAGTTTCCTTCATGATCTCGACTTGCATGCCACTCAGTCATAAAAATAAAGGTTTTTTATTGCCGTTGATGGTTCCATGACGAACCTTTAACATCCATGGAAACTTTGAAGGTTCTTTATAGTGAAAAAAAGGTTCTTAAGATTATAAAACTTTGTGTGCACCAAAAGCCTTATGGGCAGCATGCCGACATATAGCGCCATTGCGCTTCAGGTGACCCGAGTTTGAGTCCCGCCTCATGGACCTTTCCCAATCCTGTCCCCCTCTGTCCCACTTTGCTTCCTGTCTACACACTGTCCTATCATAATAAAAGGCAAAAACGCCAAAAAACATTCGAATAACCAAAAAATGGAAAGAATGACTCTCATGTGTTATTTCAGCTGCGGTGGCAGGAGGTGCGGAGCTGCTTCTGGTGTGTCCTCCTGACGCAGACGCTGCCGTAATTCAGCTGCTGTGCCATCTGTGCTCAACTCTCTCCACTCTCGGCTTCTCTGTGTCCCTGGACTTGTGGAACCGCTCCGAGATCAACGCACTGGGTCCCGTGCCCTGGCTGCACTCCTGTCTCGAGCAGGTGCGGCAGCACGGAGGCAAGGCTGTGATGGTCCTGACCCCGGAAGCCTGCGAGCGGGCCAAGCAATGGGGCTGTCCAGGGGCGAAGCAGGAACCGGAAGAGGTGTGCAGTGTCCAGTCGTCGACGTGCTCCGAGGTCTTTGACGCAATGCTGAGCTGCATTCTGGGAGACTATCTGCTGGGTCGTGCCGGAGAGCGGTTTGTGCTGATGCAGTTCGACGGACGGTGCACCGCCACGGCCCTGCCAGAGTTTTTCCGGGGACTGCCGTTGTTCAGCTTGCCTTCCCAGAGTCTGGACTTCATATTGGAGCTCACAAAGGGGGCTCGTACGGGAGGAAGAGTGTCTGAGCGGTGGGAACGAGTGGGTGTGAAGAGGGCAGCGTCACGGACGTTATCAGGGGCGCTCACACAGATCACGGGTGGCACAGGACACACTTGTGCAGGGCTCTCTCAGGACTCGGAGAACGGTTGGGAAACCGTCCCGCTACAGACAGAACAGTCAATCACAACATAAGCACTGTAGATTGGGTTTAAACCATACACTGTAAAAAAATATGGATGTAGTGTCCGTGACATCACCCGTAGGGTTCTGAAGAGCAGTTCTGAAGTGTAAAGTAGGGTCTAGCTGGCCGTCGCCATCTTGGCAGCGCGTTACCGCACATCACTCCTGGATAACTGACAATGGGAAAAGAGGCGGGATGTGGGCGGAGTTGCGGTTATGTGATGACTAACAGACAGCAGACAAACGGCAATCCACCTGTCTCTCAAAGTGGCCACGCCCTTAATTATGCAGAACTATAAGGCTTTATATAATGTAAACGAATGAGTTTAACGAAAGATTCACCCCCTCACAGTTGTCATGAAGGGCAAAATTAGCCATATACACCAAAACCACAGTTTGTCCCAGGCTGTAAACATGTTTTATTCTGCTGTAAAGTTGGGCATTTTAACATGGAGCTCAATGAGATTCTGCTCCCTTCTGGAGCCGGTCTCTAGTGGCCAGTCGATGAACTGCAGTTTAAGTCACTTCCGTATTGGCTTTAAGAGAAATTGGGGGAGGAACCGCTTGGGAAAAACTAATCTTATCCAGACCTATGGGTGAACGGCATGAGGTCCGGTCCACCCCGAGCCTAATTCTGACCAAGAACCATGTACAGTACGGTCACTGGCGAAATAATTTCAATAGAAATATGTGCAACTGGGCATGAAATACAATACTTGTTTCTTACTAATTTTAGGGTGCTAATTCTAAAAATAGGGCATGTTTTGCTTTAGCACGTAACACTTTCTCACAAAATATGATGTGCATTTTGTAGCATTTTTGCTTTTGACAACCATTTGTAAGGTGAAGAAGGCTTGCATTATCTCGTCATTTTAAGCCATTTTGTTTCAATTCTCAGCCGATTTTCAAAATGCATGACATTATTTTTTATTTCAATTTTGGCCAGTGACATGAAAATGCAAACATGAACCCATGTTTGCTGCCACATCTGTGGATGTTTTACTACATCCAAACAGCGACAGTAAAATGACAGATTTTGTGAAAAAGTGTATTTATATGTAAAGTTAATTGACATTAAATGGAGTATTTGAACATATTTTCCCACTCTTGCAGACTGCAAGTTAAATGATACTTCCTGACAGATGCATATACTTTGAAAATTCATTTTTATTTTGTGTATGTGGTGGAAATACAGATATTTTTGAACTCATCAATTAGGTAATATCAGGCCTTTTGTTACAAATCAGCAGAAATGCAGGGCTGTGTTATAGACAATGAAGCCTTTTGCCTGCAAAATCTCACCTGAATGTTGCTAATGTGACCTTTAGACAGGAAGAAACCGTGTGACACTTGTACATAAATGTTGTTTAGAAATAGATTGTGCAGAACATTTACTGATCAGAAGTGCTGTGAGAGTTTAGGTGACGGTTTCAGATACAGAACTTGGTCTGACATTGATGTAATAATGTATATTGTATGTAAATATGTAAGTACGCCTTATCTCAAGCTAGAGCTTGTTTTACACAAGGAAAACCATAACGGACTCCCTCTTGAAAACCTGAAGACAGACTTTTGCACGGGGCAAGAGAAGGATGAGATTGTGAGAGAAGTCACTGTGACTAGTGCACAATTACATTTCCATGCCATGTACTGTAAAGGCACAAACACTATATCTGAGTAACTCAGAAGGTAATAAGATATATCTCTTATATAAGCTGTAGTTGTAAGGTTTTCAGTCAGTGTGACAACTTGCCCCTATTTGTTTTTGTACACTAATGTTAAACATACTGATATTTTTAATGAATTAAACTGCGTGTCACAGTGTTAAAATTGCACCATAAAGCCCACAATTTAATGAAAAGGCTGAATACAAATTATATTCTAATTATAATTACACACACATACACACATATGTATCTATCAAAAGTGCTCCAAGGAAGGAACAGTGGAGAACCGGCCACAGGGTCATGGGCGGCCAAGGCTCATTGATGCACGTGGGGAGCGAAGGCTGGCCCGTGTGGTCCGATCAAACAGACGAGCTACTGGAGCTCAAACTGCTCAAGAAGTTAATGCTGGTTCTGATAGAAAGGTGTCAGAATACACAGAGCATCTCAGTTTGTTGCGTATGGGGCGGCATAGCCGCTGACCAGTCAGGGTGCCCATGCTGACCCCACAAGAGCTGCAGTTCTGGAGATGCTCTGACCCAGTCGTTTAGCCATCACAATCTGGCCCTTGTCAAACTCGCTCAAATCCTTACGCTTGCCCATTTTTCCTGCTTCTAACACATCAACTTTGACTTTGAGGTCATAATATTATGCCTGATCTGTGTATATATGAAGAGTTCAAGTGCAAAAGCCTCTAAAAGCCACTTTGGTCAAAAAATGAGATAACAATACTGAGTGAATGCTCTCCGCATACGTTCAAAAAATACTTTCACTTCAAACCCACTAAATCCCAACATCAGCCCATTCAGTGTGTTGTGCCGAATTTCAACCCCTGCCATATATATATATATATATATATATATATATATATATATATATATATATATATCCATTATCTTCTATCCGTTTATCCGGGGCAACAGTCTAAGCAGAGACGCCAAGACTTCCCTCTCCCTAGCCACTTCCTCCAGCTCTTCCGGGGGATCCCAGAGGCGTTCCCAGGCCAGCCGGGAGACATAATCCCTCCAGTGTGTCCTAGGTCTTCCCCGGGGCCTCCTCCCGGTGGGACATGCCCAGAACACCTCCCCGGGAAGGCGTCCAGGAGGCATCCGAAATAGATGCCCGAGCCACCTCAACTGGCTCCTCTCGATGTGGAGGAGCAACGGCTCTACTCTGAGCTCCTCCTGAGTAACTGAGCTCCTCACCCTATCTCTAAGGGAGCGCCCAGCCACCCTGCGGAGAAAGCTCATTTCAGCCGCCTGTATCCGGGATCTTGTCCTTTCGGTCATGACCCACAGCTCATCACCATAGGTGAGAGTAGGAACGTAGATTGACCGGTAAATCGAGAGCTTCGCCTTACAGCTCAGCTCCTTCAGACAGACCGGTACATCGACCGCATTACTGCAGAAGCTGCACCGATCCGTCTGTCAATCTCCCATACCATCCTTCCCTCACTCGTGAACAAGACCCCAAGATACCTGAACTCCTCCACCTGAGGCAGAAACCCCCTCCTTGAACGGTCACCTTATCATGGTGGAGGGGTTTGAGTACCTGAATGACCCTGGGAGCTATGTTGTCTGGGGCTATATGCCCCTGGTAGGGTCTCCCAAGGCAAACAGGTCCTTGGTGACGGGCCAGACTAAGAGCAGTTCACAAACCCAATATGAGTCTAATTAAAACCAGGACCCACCCTGGAGCCAGGCCCGGGGCCCGGCCGGGCTCAGCTCGAATGAGCAACGTGGGGCCACCACCTGCAGGAGGGATCATATGGGGCCGGTGCATAGTGGATCGGGCAGCAGTCGAAGGCTAGGCCCCGACCACCCGATCTCTCTCTCTCTCTCTCTCTCTCTCTCTCTCTATATATATATATATATATATAAATGTGTGTGTGTGTGTGTGTGTGTGTAAGAAAACAAAAGAAAAGAAAAACAAAAAATACGCAACAAAAGACATAAAAAGGAAAAAGACACTTCATTATAACAATGTAAAAACGTCCTTTGAGCAAGTAACTATGAATTATTGTTTAATATTAATCAAAATGTAAATTTCTTAAAAAAAAATTAAAAAAACGATAAAAAATGTTAGATGTTTTGTATTCTGACATGAATAAGGCGGAGCTATGACGACACGCGATCCGCGCCTTTCATCTTGGCACACGGCGGTCTGTGATTGACGCACCAGAATCCTTCTTTAGTACTGATTGGCTGTTCACGCGAGGAGGCGGGACTTGAGCGCTCAGCTGCAACACACACAGAATGAGCTAGAAGAGTGAGCGCTATCGCGGACGGCGGTGCCAGAGATGTGTAAAGCAGCGATATAACTGCACCTGCAACGCACCCGAAGACCTGCTTCTGTGGGAAAGATTTGGAGGCTGTTTACCACCCAAACACAACCTGTGAAGTGAGTATACAGAACATAAAACAAAGCATCTTGCGTCAGTATTCAAATGAGAGAGCTGGTGAATGCAACAATGTTTCAATCCAGTGTCACGTCACAGCATCGCCGGAGAAACATTGTTGCAGTTTGATCGACATCGTTTATTTGAAGACTTGAGCTGTGATGTTGCGTGAATAGATCCAGCAGTCAGTCAGTGGCCTACACACATGCAGCATCAGCATCACTCGAGTCTCGGCTGAAGATGATCTCAGACCAGTGCTGCCCACAAACAGGAAGAGGAGCTGATGCTGGGACTCAAACAGCTAACATATGTGACCCTGGACCACAAAACCAGTCATAAGAGTCCATTTTTTAAAATTGAGATTTATACATCATCATCTATATATATAAGCTTTCATTGATGTGTGGTTTGTTAGGATAGGGAAATATTTGGGCGAGATACAACTATTAGAAAATCTGGAATCTGAGGGTGCAAAAAAATCTAAATATTGAGGAAATCTCCTTTAAAGTTGTCCAAATGAAGTCCTTAGCAATGCATATTACTACTAATAATACATTTATGATATATTTACAGTAGGACATTTACTAAATATCTTCATGGAACATGATCTTAATATCCTAATGATTTTTGGCATAATAGAAAAATTGATAATTTTGACCCACACGATGTGTTGTTGGCTATGGCCACAGATGAACCCGTGAGACGCAGCGCTGCTGTTGAGCTCCAGGGGCACATATTAATGTTTTTAGAAAAGCTGTTGTTGAAGCTGAGACTGCCTTGCACATATGATAATATGATGGCTACACAATATGGTTATGCCATGTCATATTAGTAATATTATCTTTATATTGTAATCATTACAAGTTGTAATTGCTGCCTAACTCTATTTAACTGAATATTAACATTATATCTGTATAGTGAATATACATTTTTCTAAGAAATGTGTTTTTGTGAGTGCAGAGCCTCTATAAAATGATTTTAAAGGGGACCTATTATGCAAAATTCACATTTATATTGTTTTTAAACACAATTGTGTGAACACAACCACCCTATTGTGGTAGAAATCCATCCATCCCGTTTATTATTTCCCCATAAATCTGAAACTGTCTCAAAATTAGCCATTCAGGAATGTGCTCCAATGTGACGTCACTCAAGCGTAGGCCCCGCCCACGACTGCTGACAGACTCCGCCCTATTACCATAGCTCCGCCCCTCCGCGAGCTGTACACAGTCCGACATGTTTATCTCCTCGCCAGAGCATTCAAGTAAGGAACGTGTTCTTATTAAAGCTACTAAAGTTATTCAGTCAAGAGCAGTGAGTGATTTTTCTGTTGTTCTCTTGTTGTTTGAGTCATATTAACAGCAGATATAGCAGTAGATACTGTATATTACGCTGCTGTCACTTTAACACACAGATCTAATATACACATGTGATTTCTTTACATTCACAGACATAACCGACTGAGTTTATGTGAACTGTGTGTGTTTTTGACATAACCTTGTGTGTGTTTGACAGTTTAAGACGTGAAAGAGAACTTAATTTTATACTCACGGGACACTCCGTCTGACACACAGCTTTCTGTGCGCGTGCTTTGTGTGTGTGTGTGTGTGTGTGTGTGTGTGTGTGTGTGTGTGTGTGTGTGTGTGTGTGTGTGCGCTCAGAAAACCATATATCAGAAGTTTAGATATGGCTTATAGATCATAAACTTTCATGATGATGAAGAGCTGAACGTCACGTGAGCGAGAGCACAATAGAGATGAACATCAAAACCAAGCAGATGTTTTAGTGTTTGGCAGTGTATCCGGGCACGAGCTGTACCGGCTCCGCCCTCTTCTGGATGCAGCTCATTTGCATTTAAAGACACACGCACGAAGACAGCATGTTTTTTCTTCCATTCAAAAATGGGCATTTACAACATGATATAATAAATGATCTGTGGGGTATTTTGAGTTGAAGCTTCACACACACATACTGGAGACACATGAGACTTATATTGCATCTTGTAAATAGGGGCATAATAGGTCCTCTTCAAAAGTCCTTATCCAGTAATCACATTCTAATGGAAGTGCACTGGTTGAACCCTCGTGTGCAAAACATTTAAACAAAGTACCATTCCACGGACAGAGTGAGATGAATGATCCAGCGTTCATAAAGCCCTTCCAGTCATGGTGTTGTGTTGTGTGTGTGCAGGACGGTCGGGATGTGCTGGTCGTGGCCCCTGGTGTCTGTGCTGGTGCTCTGCTCTCTGCTGTCAGTGGGGACCGTGAGAACCGCACCCTGTCAGACCTGCCGCAAGCTCACGGACCGCTTCATCCAGGTGTGTGGCACTGACCGTGTCTGTCATGTGACTTAAACATAGCTCACGCAGAGAGCATTCAGTGAGGTTCATTCATATGGAAAAATAGGTGTGTACATCCAAAACACAAATTGTGCTCAGACACTGGACAACAAAACAATAAACACAGTGTAGTTACCAAAGAAAGTACTGGGTAATATAAGGTAACCACATGGGTTAAGGTTCAGGGTTAGTACCTAGTTATTACCCAGTTATTGTAATTACAATAATAAGTACATAGTGTGTACATGCGGGACAGGACTGGAAAAAAAAAGTGCTATCAGGATAACTTATAAACGTTAAAGACAGCCTTACTGTGAACTACAAGGCTGGTAATCAATGGTATTTGCTTCTTCTTAAAATAATAGTTTAACAGAGGCATTCCTGGTGAAAAACTACATTACCCATGATGCTGTGCAGAAAATTCCACCAATCGGAGAATCGAAAAAAGCAAAGCACACCAAAAGATCTCGTTAGCTCCGCCCCCTCCCATGAAGTCTCCCTACGCTCTCAAAATACTTCTATATTTGAATATGTTTGCATATTTGGCTGTAAACTTAAAATATGTTGTAAAATGTCATTCAAAATCATTCTAATATGATGATTTGATTTATTATATTCTATTTTGAGTAAATGCTGTTCTTTTTTTTCGTTTTATTCATCAAAGAATCCTTTCCAACATTGATAATAAATCAGCACATTAGAATGATTTCTGAAGGATCGTGTGACGTCACGTATATACTATATAATTTATCTTATATATCATTTTTTTTTTATACAAATTAAAATTATTTTTCTTAAATATGCATGTGTGTATATATATATATAATTATACACAGTACACAAACATATATTATGTAAACATAATACATTTGGCATGACATTTCAGAATGTCTCACTTTCAACATTTGATATGTTATCTATATTCTACTGTGAATAAAATATAAGTTTATGAGATTTGTAAATTATTGCATTACTTTTTTATTCACAATTTGTACAGTGTCCCAACTTTTTTGGAATCGGGTTTGTATATTATAATTTGTCCATGCTATCATACAATTAAATTATGAACACATGCAAAAACAAGAGAGAACCAACAAAATATTAATAACTGATTATGTTGTAGTCAATGTTTGTCAGCTTTTTGTTGTGCATTTTTGCCAAATCATTTTGTCAGATAAATACCATAACCAAGTTTAGTGTTTTTTCATATTTAATATTTCAAACTTCTGCTGGTTTAATTGAACTTGTAGGGCCTTTATAAACAAATATTCCCTCTGGATGTCACTTTTGGACACTGCTATAGATGTCTGCGCACTGAAATTACAGAACGTTTCGACCAGTCAGCTTACCTGTATAAAGTGTGCCGACTGTTGTTTCAGGGATTGGAGCGAACAGCCAATAAGAATTTCGGAGGCGGGAATACGGCTTGGGAAGAGGAGAAATTGGCCAAATACTCACGCAGGTAAAGATGTTTCTCTGTCCTGCTGTGAGTGTGATGTGTTTCAGACCGGAGGTTTGACTTCCTCATATTTGCCATACAGCCTTTGTTTAAAAGTTTGTGTGTGTGTGTGTGTGTGTGTGCAGTGAAACGCGTCTGTTAGAGATCGTAGAGGCGGCGTGCGACAAATCTGACTTTGAATGCAACCGTCTACTGGAGCAGATAGAGGACCAGGTGGAGACGTGGTGGTTTCACAGGTGAGAGTGTTCACTGACCGTCACATGAAGCCCAAACTCTTGGCTGATTAACTCAAGGCTTGATCACTCGTGCAGTTCAGCTCACACTCACTGACATCCTCAACAGAGCCGAGTCCACTAAGGGTCCGTCCCAGTCCACACACTTGCGGTCTTTGCACTAGACCACTTGCATGGTGTATTTCCAGAGAGCTGTGGGAAGTGTTACTGGGCTTGTAAGATGTTGTGTCTCTGAGAAAGTGTTGCGTGTGTGTGAGGTTACAGACAGCAGGAGTCTCCAGACCTGTTTGACTGGCTGTGCATCGAGGAGCTCCGGCTGTGCTGCCCACCTGGACACTACGGGCCTGAATGTGCAGGTGAACACACACGCATTCACACACACACACACACGCACGCACGCATTCACGCACACACACGCACGCACGCATTCATGCACACACACGCATTCACGCACACACACACACGTACACACACACACACACACACTCACACGTACACACGTGCACACACTCACACACAGGCATGCACATACACTCACACGTACACCCACTCACATGCACACACACACACGTACACACACTCACAGGTACACACACACACACACACACACACACATACACACACTCTCACTCTCACACACGTGCACACATTCGCACATGCACACACACACACACACACGTACACACACATATACACACATACACACACACACACTCGTACACACACATGCACACACACTCACAGGTACACACACTCTCACACACACACACACACACACGTGCACACACTCTCACATACACACGCATGTACACACACGCGCGCGCACACACACACGTGCACACACTCTCACATACACACGCATGTACACACACACGCGCGCACACACACACACACACACACACGTACACACACTGTATTATATAAAGCACTATAGAGATAAATGTGACTTGACTCTGTATAATTGTCCTCAAGCCATGTAATTTGAGTCTCTCTGCCTTACGGCAACTCAAATAATGTAATATTTGCTCAGATGCACCAAATCAGGTAAATATGGCGGATCAGCTTTCCATATTTTCCACAGAAGCAGTGAATGGGTTATGTTGACTTCTAAAGATACAGTTACGCTTCATGCTTGCATGTGCCTGTATCATATTTTTCACATTACATACACAAATATCAATAGAGAAGTCTGTTTTTAAATTTACTTAATTGTGTGTGTGTGTTTTTGTGTGTGTGTGTGTGTGTGTGTGTGTGTGTGTGCGCGCGCAGAGTGTCCGTCCGGCCCTGGAGGAGTGTGTGGAGGTCTGGGCCGCTGTGAGGGTGAAGGCACACGTCTGGGAGATGGAGACTGTGTTTGTGACCCGGGATACTCCGGCGCTCTGTGTCAGGACTGTGCTGACGGATACTACAGAGAGAAGGGCTCCAATCACACACAGCCGCCCTGCTCAGGTGACCCGTCTCACCAGCGGATGGGAATGAGACAGAATTCATATGTGAGGATATTAATTGTATGCTCTGTCTTGTTTTGGGTAGCATGCCATCATTCCTGTAAGAAGTGCAGCGGTCCACAGGACAACAGATGTCAGGACTGTAAGCCTGGATGGATCCTTCACAGCAACAAGTGTGTGGGTGTGTGTGTGTGTGTGTGTGTGTGTGTGTGTGTGTGTGTGTGTGTGCATGTGAGTGTGTGTGTGTGTGTGTGTTGCTCAACTGTGTGTACATTACAGCCTCAGACATCATGATGTTATATGAAGCTGTGAAACTGATTTGGAAAAAGGTTTGAACAAAACTCATATTTGTAAAAACTGTGTTTTTCCTACACAGTTTGTGCCAGTCTCATGTTAATCTTGAGTATCTCTAGAGTAGTGTTGATCCTTCATATCTCCCAAGAGTCTTTAGTTTATCAGATTTATAAAAGACAGATACGCTGTACCGACTCTTTCCGAAAAAATGGCATATAAGCATAATAAAAACAGCATCATAAAATGTCCCGGGCGTTCGGCCGCGTCCTGCTTCATACCACAGTAACGTTAGTAAGTTAGCTCATCCATGAACACCATGAGTCCCGTTGGATTGCTTTTCATTGGCTGTGGAGGTGAAGACGACACTCATTCACAGTGTCATCAAGTTATGCCTTTTGATAAAGTGCCCTCTAGTGGCTAAACTTACACACTGTGCCTTTAAGGGGGCAAATATTGCCCCATAAGCGAAAAGTTAATTTCTGTCACTGCTGTGAACCGACCACAAGAATGTGAAAAGCTCAAAAACCAGCACAAAATATCGTCTATCCCTGACGATGAGTGAATAATGATCTTATTATCTTCAGCTGAATAAGATGAGCTGCATTCTGCCTTCTGCCACCAGATCAGTCCCAGCTCTTTATCACTGTGTGTGTGTGTGTGTGTGTGTGTGTGTGTGTGTGTTCTGCAGATGTGGATGAGTGCGGCACAGAGTTGGCTCGCTGTCCTTCTAACACGTACTGCTTCAACACCGATGGCTCTTATGAGTGCAGAGGTCAGTCTCACACTAATACTCAGTAGTGCATTGGTGTGTTTGAGTGTGCACTGATGTGTGTGTGTGTGTGTGTGTGTGTGTGTAGGTTGTGATCAAGCGTGTGTGGGCTGTATGGGGAGCGGACCGGCTCGCTGTAAGAAATGCGCTCGAGGCTTCAGACTCACTGGAGCAAAGTGTCTAGGTAAGACTTCTACCAAGTTTATTTAGATTTGATGCTTTTGTTGATGATGATTGGAAATCTCTCGCTGCCTCCGTCAGACATCGACGAGTGTGCGGAGAGAGCCATCGCCTGCCCTGGACTCAATGAGGCTTGTGTTAACGAGGAGGGCTCGTTCCGCTGCGAGTGTGCGGAGGGATTCATCCGGCGGGACAGCATCTGTGTGGAGAATCTGCCACCTAGTGAGTGCAACATCACACTAAAAGGCCACATACACACCAGTTCACCCTTTACTGCATAATACCATTTTTAAATTGGCTGTTAAAGTTTTATATGGGACAGTTGCAAAAACACACACCTTTTGTAGGTGCAAGTAAGACAATCATGAAATGCTGAAGTGAGTGTGATTATATTCCCTCTATAATACACACTGAGCATTATTACACTATCTGCCCATTTCACAGCATCTCGACTGCCACAAATACTGCCCAAACAAAATACAAATTTGTGCACTTTTTTACTGTACACCTTTTAATTTAGCTTTATTTTCTGGTTAAAAAAGTGTTACCTTGCTAAAGCATTGACTGAGCTCTTTGATTTGATGGTGTTGTTGAGCGCTCCAAATGCAAACGATACATGCAACAGTCAGACAGTAATTAACAGTCCTCTGATCCAGTGGCATATAGGAAGCGTCAGATTGACAGTACTCTAGCCCAATAGTGTTCGGGAACCAGTGGGGGCGGCAATCACATTTCAGGGTGGTCGTCACGCGCTTTACACACACCCCTGCTAAAATGTGGCAGTTATGCGCTCATTGGCGCCCCCTCCTGCTGATGGTGCCCTAGGCGACCACCTAAACGGCACTGCCTGCACCTGCTCATTTTTAAAGAACACTCCACTTTTTGTGAAAATAGGCTCATTGTCCAGCTCCCCTAGAGTTAAACAGTTTTACCGTTTTCCAGTCCATTCAGACGATCTCTGGGTCTGGCGGTAGCACTTTTAGCATAGCTTAGCATAATTCATTGATTCTGATTAGACCGTTAGCATCTCGCACAAAAATGACCAAAGACTTTCGATATTTTTTTCTATTTTAAACTTGACTCTTCTGTGGTTACATCGTGTGCTAAGACCGACGGAAAATGAAAAGTTGTGATTTTCTAGGCCGATGTGGCTAGGAACTATTATCTCATTCCTGTGTAATAATCAGGGAGCTTTGCTGCCGTACCATGAGTGCAGCGGCGCAATGATATTACGCTGCGCCTGAAAATAGTCCCCAGCTAGGTCACTTCCAACTAAAGGCACTAAAAGGCTGAATCTGAAATTGCCTCTATACCCTTCAATGGGGCACTATTTGAAGGGACAGCCATTTTTAGTGGTGTCCGAAACCATAGTGGACGTTATCGAGTGCACTCATTCAGTCCCACAATGCACCGCAATACACACAGCGGCTGTCTGAATTCACTGACTCGTTTTCATTCACTCCTTCAAGTGAACTATATTAGTGGACTAACGTAGGGAATAGTGAATGATTCAGCCTCAGTTTATGTAGTCATTATGTAGTGGATTTAGCTGTGCGATTAGCCATGGCTCTGTGCGTTGTGAAGGTTTGAATCTGCTCTCCTCCACTCTTCTGCCCCAGTCTGTTCAGCCACACTTTCTTGCCTTTAACATTCCAAAAGCTCATCTTCAGTGTCTTCCGGTTCAAACAGATACGGTTCAAGATCTGCACCAAAGTAAATATCTTCTGAATCGTCTCTCACATACATCTCCATGGTTTCAAGGCCTAACTGTGCAAGCAGGTTATCACATTGGTTATGTTGACGGAAGTTAGCCTGCTTTCAGGCGCTGTAATATCATTGCGCCGCTGCACTCATGGTACGGCAGCAGCTCCTGGATTATTACGCAGGAATGAGAGTATAGTCCCTAGCCACATCGATCTAGAAAATCACTTCATTTTCCGTCGGTCGGTCTTAGCACACGATGTAACTACAGAAGAGTCAAGTTTTAAATAGGAAAAATATCAAAAGTCTTTGGTGATTTTTGAGCGAGATGCTAACGGTCTAATCAGATTCAATGAATTATGCTAAGCTATGCTAAAAGTGCTACCGCCAGACCCGGAGATCGGCTGAATGGACTGGAAAACGGTAAAACTGTTTAACTCTAGGGGAGCTGGACAATGAGCCTATTTTCAAAAATAGTGGCGTGTTCCTTTAATAACTCCATAAACTTGATTGCTTTATTAGAAAGTAACTGGGTTACTGCAAATCCATAAAAAGTCTTACTTTTTTATTTTTATTTAAGGCCATATAAAATCTTATTTTTACATTTTACTTATTTCTTACATTTTCGACAATAGGTTTTTCTTCCTGAAGGCTGGTAGTTTTAACTGTGCTATCATAATTGTGAATTTTCACTGGTATCTAAAATGTTGGCGTCTTAACTGCCTATTTTTGCGAAAACGGCCGGTCAAAAATATTTATGGCTGGTAAATTTTCTGGTCACTGGTAGCAGCTGTGGCAAAAAGTTAGTTTTACACCCTAATTTTGCATGGTATATAGGATGCCAATTTAGACGTCAAAGCAGGAGTGTAAGAGTGTAACCTGTGAAGACACGCTCTGTAACTGCTCCGTTTGTCTTCGCAGCGGGTCCTGACAAGGGTTTGTTTGACGACATGACGGACGACGAGGTGCTCGTCCTCCAGCAGATGTTCTTCGGTGTGGTGATCTGTGCGCTCGCCACTCTCGCTGCCAAAGGAGACATGGTCTTCACCGCCATCTTCATCGGCGGCGTGGCAGCGATGGCGGGATATTGGCTCTCGGAGAAGGGCGACCGCGTGCTGGACGGCATCCTTAAAGGACGCTGATGGATCGAGGGACTCCGACAGGGTGACCCCGCTGGAGCGTGAAGCTCCGGGTTCAGTCGCCACCGTGGCTCTAGGGATGCATGTCAATCAGGGACGTTTGGGACGGGGCCGCAGTGGCAGTGCTGCTGGGTAATGATGACGACGCTGCTGCTGACAAGCTCATTTAGGACACTGTGTTTCAACAGTTCAGCTGCTGCTGTTTATGAGACTCCACACGGTTAGTGAATGGATATGGAGACGTATGCAACCCATTCAGGTAGAAGAACTGTACATATGATGGCATGGACATACTGGCACTCTCGCAACATTAAAGGAATAGTTCATCTAAAATGAACATTTCCTGATTGTTTACTCACCCCAAGGTCATCCAAGATGTATATGGCTTTCTTTCCTCAGCCGAAGAGAAATGAAGGTTTTTGAGGAAAACAATCGAATGCAAGTGAATGGTGCTCAGTGTAGAGCATTTTTGATGGTTCATTCAGGCAGCTTCAAAGGCCTCCACGCGACCTCAGGGTCTTCCTCTAGTCATTTTCAGGAAAAAAAATTATAAATTATATACTTTTTAACTACAAATGTTGACCATGGGCCATCTCTGTAATGCGCTTCCATGAGACGGTTGAGTTCATGACCTTTTGCGTGACATGCATGTTGGGAAAGTCACGTGAAGAAGCAGTGCTGTTCAAAACAAATGGTAGTTGCTGTTTATTAGCATTTGTTTGTTTATTGCTAAAATGTTTATAAAAAATATCTTACCTCTTACCTCATAAAAAATGGGGAGGTGGTTACGTCACACATGACCTCAGCTACATGCATACATCACATATGCGTGGCCTCGTCAACACACAAATGTTACGCGCGTGGCCTCGCCAACACGCAAACGTCACACGCGTGGCAACGCTAACACGCAAATGTCACTTGTGTGGCCTCACCAACCACGCAACACGCGTGGCCTCGCCAACACGCAAACGTCACACGCGTGGCAACGCTAACACGCAAATGTCACTTGTGTGGCCTCACCAAAACACGCAAATGTCACGCGCCTGGCCTCGCCAACACGCAAACGTCACGCGCGTGGCCTCGCCAACACGCAAACGTCACGCGCGTGGCCTCGCCAACCACGCAACGCGTGGCCTCGCCAACACGCAAACGTCACACGCGTGGCCTCGCCAACACGCAAACACCATCACAGCTGTCTCTTTGCAACGCTTTGCAGAGATGGACAAAGATGAGCATTTGTAGTTGTTATTTGTTTTTTTCTGAAAATGAATGATGGCTTCACTAGAGAAGACCCTTATTGGTCAGCTGGGGTCACGTGGAGCCCTTTGAAGCTGCCTAAATATGGATTTTGGACCATCAAAAATGCTCTACATTGAGCACCATTCACTTGCATTAAATGGAGAAAAATCCTGGAACCTTAAGAAAGTCATTTCCATCTCGGATGGCCCAGGAGTGAGTAAACAATCAGGGAATGTTTATTTTTGGGTGAACTATTCATTATTTATGTTCTTTACATCCCATTTATACATGGATACTGTATTTATTTATAATAATTGTGCGTAAAATCACTAAGATTTCAGAGGGGGTTATGAGTAGATGCATGAATGCAACACTGTCACAGAAGATGTGGCCAGCAGTGTGTGTGTGTAAGTAGTGTTTTATGGCAAATCATTTCATTCATTTCAGCAGGGTTCCCACATTCTTTCATGATCACTGGATACAATTTTTTTGAATCGTTTTGATTTCAGACCAATTTGAATTTATTGAACAATTGCAAATCAGATGTCACTGTGGCTTTGCCAGTTCTACTCTCACAAGCACAGTACTGAGTGCTTAAAAATGCTGCAACTGAGAACAGCGAGAAAATGTACCAAAACGTGCCATCTTAGAAATGTCCATTCATGAGTATGCTGGAAATCCCCATTTTAAAACGAGCTAATATGTCCAGGCTTTCTTCGGCCGTGGGAACCGTGTTAAATATGCAACAGGAAGACTGCAGTAATGATTTAGCTCTTCACCCATGGCCTTCCAGTCATGTCTTTAGTTTCAGGACAGCGTTGATCTGTGTTTCTGCATGCTTTGAATATTTCATCACAGCTTCTATTTATCTTGTCTGTCATATTTATGTTCTTCCAGTGTGAATATGCCCTATAACGATTGACAGTTGAGACTGTGGGCGTGAATTCTGCCAGCCTTAATGTGAATTATGTTTTAAACTGTTTTTATCATGTGCTGTTGGGGTGGAGGACACTGATTTCATTAAAAACTAGTTTAATTGACTGGCTTGACTCATTTTTAACTGGTGACAGATGTCAGACCCTTGACCATTTCACAGTGGCTTCATTAAATCCAAAGCATGTACAAAAGATAAAAAGCTCATTTATTTTTACACATCTTAGCCTCAAACGTTTCTCTTGAACTGATGAATTAAACCGGCTCATGTTCAGGCGGTAGATCTCTGATGCTTCAGCGGTGCGGCACACTGATTCACACATGCTCCTGCAGACATTATGCTTTATTAAAATGAGTAAAATCAGATTCCTAGCCGCTCCTGGTTTCTCCACAGCCAGGCGTGATAGTCGTTGAGCTTATGGTCGTCTGGTGTCACCTGCAGGACACACACACACACACACACACACAAATCAAGTCAAATCACCTTTATTTATATAGTGCTTTTAACAAGTCCAATTGTTTCAAAGCAGCTTCACATTGATAACAGGAAAATAATGCAACAGAATTTGTACAGCCGTTCTGGTGAAATGGTGATGTTATCCAGCTAATTTCAAGTATCATATAGCGTCAATGCGGGCAGATCGGTAATATAGATGAGATTTAGGTGTCCCCAACTGAGCAAGCCAAAAGCCAGAGGCAACGGTGGCAAGGAACCAAAACTCCTTCAGGGTCAGAATGGAGAAAAAAACCTTGAAACCAGGCTCAGTCGGGGTGCCAGTTCTCCTCTGGCCGACGAACAAACAGTGTATGATTATAATTCTGGCAACATTGCAGGTCTTAAGTCATATTAGGTAAATAGATATTTAAAAAGACGAGCGTTTGAGGAGACAAAAGTGGATACAGGCAATTGAGACAGAGAGCAACATGTTATATTACACTGAGAACTACGCCCACTGTATCCTGTATCCACTTTTGTCTCCTTAAACACTCGTTTTTTGGGTCGACATCTTTTAAAAACTTAGTTCTGTGTTTTTTAGCTTGTTTGCTGTACACCCATCAGCTTTTAGACATTGTTCTGTGTTTTGTTATAAGTCAGAAATGACAAGGAGGACGCGTCACGCAATACAAAGTCAATGGAGAGCGCTGGATCGTGTGGGCGTGGCCTAAATGCGCTCTGTCTCTATCGCCGCGCGTGTGATGATGTAGTGTTTTTACCTCTCTCCACTCCTCCACGCAGAAGATTCGGTATGAGTCATTGCCGTATTTCCCAATGCCGTGGAGCTCGATGGGATATCGCCAGGATTTACTCAGATACTCGTCTGACAAATGAGAAAAACGTCACAATCATGAGACGCCAAACAACACAACGCAATAAGATCATCACAGTACACTTTTATATCTATGGAAGCTCGCTTCCACAACGGAATAAACGGATAAAGAAAGTCATTGCTTTTTATATCTTGCAATTCTGACTTTATCCCTCACAATTCTGTTTTTTTTTTAAGGTAACAGCAACGTTTTCTCTCAATTCTGACTTTTCTAGCAATTCCAAGTTTATATCTCACAATTTTGTTACAAGTTCATGATTCTAACATTTTATCTGACAATTTTGACTTAATTTCTTATAATTCCGAGTTTGTCTCACAATTCTGAAGGTAATTGCAATGTTTTCTCTCACACTCCTCACTTTTTCAATCTTCTCTTCAGTTCATCACTCATTCTCTATAGGGTTCAGGGCCGGGACTGGGACGGCCATTTTGATGTTTGGTTTGGATCATTGTCCTGATGGAAGATCCAGCCACAGCCCATTGTAAGATTTCCGGCAGAAGCCGTCAGGTTTTGATTTTTTTATCCATGATGCCATTCAAGATTCAAGATTCAAGAGTTTTATTTGTCACATACACAGTTATATACAGAATATACAACCGGCAGTGAAATGTAAACAGGTCCGCTCCATGGACAGTGCAAATTCACAGTTAAAAACACAAGGAGGAAATTATAATAGAAATAGGATATAAAAAAAAGTACTATCTATACTATCTATATCTAAACTGTAGACTTATAAATATGTGGTTAACAAATGTATAAGAGTATAATGTGCAAACAGGTTTATAACAGGTTGTTACACAGTAACAACGAGAACAGAAAGTGCAGTGCAATGTCAGTGTATCGATGTTTATCCTGACGTGAAGTCACGTGATGTTAAGTGACTGAGTTCAGGAGTCTGATGGCCTGGGGGAAGAAGCTCCTCCTGAGTCTCTCAGTTTTGGCCATCAGGCTTCGGAAGCGCTTACCAGATGGCAGCAGCGTGAAATGAGGGTTTGCAGGGTGATTAGAGTCCTTGATGATCTTGGTAGCTCTACCTTTGCAGCGTTTGGTGTAGACGTCCTGCAGAGATGGGAGAGCTGACCCTGAGATACGCTCGGATAAGCGCACGACTCTTTGCAGGGCTTTGCGGTCATGACTGGTGCTGTTCCCATACCACGCTGTGATGCACTAATGAGTTAATACACTTTCTATCGCCCCTAAATAGAAAGTTTTCAGGATAGCTGGTGAAACCCTGAATTTCCTCAGCTGGCGCAGGTGGTACAGTCTTTGCCTGGCTTTTTTCACCTGTGTCTGAATGTGAGCAGTCCAGGTCAGGTCCTCGGAGATGTTTACTCCCAGGTACTTGAAGCTGCTCACTCTCTCTACTGGTGCTGATCATGAGGGGGGAGTATGTCCGTTGCTGTCTCTTCCTGAAGTCCACAATCATTTCTTTGGTCTTGCCAACATTCAGAGAGAGACAGTTGTCCTGGCACCATGATGTTAGATGCTCCACCTCGTCCAAGTATGCCGTCTCGTTGTTGTTGGAAATGAGGCCCAGGACAACAGTATCATCAGCAAATTTGATGATAGAGGTGAACAAGAAGTCCAGGACCTCCAGCAGAACAATAGGCCCACAGCATTAAAGATCCAGCGGTGTATTTAACCGTGGACATGGGGGACTTTATCCCTTCCAACAAGCTCTTGCTTTAGTGTCATCTGACCACAGAACCCCTTCCCGTTTAGCTCCAGTCGTGTCTCAATATGCTGGAGTTTGTTTCTGGATGAGCGAGGAGGACAACCCGAACAACATCCCGAGCTGAGGAGGAGTCTTTCTGACCCCAGGACTCAACTAATCTCTGTGACCCTGTGAGAGTGTTTGTCCACTCAAACGCTCCTCTCGTGCTTTCGGACCATGGGCGTCGGAACCATTGTATGTGGGCGGGACAAGACCCACCCACTTTTTAAGACCAATGATATTGGACCCACTCACTTTTATCGTCTGCAATTCATCAGCACATGTCTGTTTACCTACCCCTAGCTGATAAACACTTATTATTTTAAATTTTCTAATATTTTCTTAAATTTTATTCAAAATAAAAAGTCTTCCCGATCTGTTATGTGATGGGAAAAGGGAGCAGAGCGAGTTTGGCAAAAGGCGGATTCGAACCTCCGGACGATTTGCGTCAAAACTTGATGTGCGTGACCGCACCACTACGCTATTGCCATTATAAATAATCTTGTGTTTTCCGTCATTTTGTCTGGCCCAATCAGACGCTTAGTAAACAAGGCGCTATATTTGTACTTGATGTAAATGGTCTACTCCAGTAAAACTTTTTTTGCTCCTAACACCCATGATTAGGACGCTATATACACACACACGTCAGATTCAGTTGAGTTGAGTGGAACTTAATTATTGCCCTGATGGTGGGAATGGGGATTGTCCATGCTTTACAATTGTTTTTTAATGAAAGATCAAAAGGATAAACAATGCAGATTTATTTTTTACAGCCATCTTTGATCATATTACCAGGGGTGCCAATAATTCTGGCCATGACTGTATATTGTGACTGTGATATAAATGGCCTACCACTACATGAAAGCACTAACGGCGGCTGAAACTGCTAAACTCGTGGCTTGTAAAGAGCTCTATCAGATGTGTGACGCACCAGAGAAGCGTATGAGTGTCTTGGCGCGGAGCGTGCTGAGACCCAGCGGCTGCAGCAGGACAGACAGAGCCCTCCAGTCGCTCGCTCGGGTCACGTCTGCGCTCGGGTAGCGCTCGAAAAACTCCCACAGCGTCGGGATCGCCATCTTACCTGGAGGAATAAAGAACAACACATCACATAAAGGCGGTTCAGACCCTGCTGAAGCAACACAGCAACACACACAATATTACAATTCATGTCAATAATGTGATGCTTGCAACACTAAGGTCATGGGTTTGATTCCCAGGGAATGCGTAAAGTAATCAAATGTAAAAGTGTACCTTGAATGCGGTTAAAATGTGCATGTAAAATGTAGTTTGCATCCACACCCATGATGCCACACATGCGGCCCACAAACGTTCAGGAACATGACCATTAACATCAGGGATGAGAACGGCCCGGTCCAGATGTTATGAATGTGTCTGATTACCGCTGGTCTTGTTGAGGAAGATGGTGGCCACCAGGAGCTTCCAGGGGTCGTGAAACAGGGTCTCCTGCACCAGATTGTAGGGCGAGCGCGGCGGAGTCCATTTCCTGAAAGCTTTGCGTTTCGGCCGGCTCAGAGCTGAGACAGAAAGCTTTAGATCATCACCTTTACCATGGAGTGTAAATCATTTGGCAAAGAAGGCAAACTACAGCTACGGGTTTTATTTTACTATGCAAAAAAAAGTCATAGAAAAACAAAAAGCTGACAGGAAAAGCAAACATTGACTACAACATGATCAGTTATTAATATTTGGTTTGTTTGCTGTTATTGCATGTGCTCAGTTTCTTTGTATGATGGCATGTGGTGCGATGGGATCTCGTGATGAGGTGAAAAGCTGTCTCGCGATATTAGCATATTAAAACTATTTTAAAAGTCATAATATTGCACAGTGCTATTGTGAAACCACAAATGCTGCTGTTCAATGAAATAAATATATGCGCTGCGTGTTTCAGAGTGAAGCGCGGCACTCATTTCCACGCATGTTACACGTTTCCTCCAGCGTCTCAGAGCGGCTCCGTTCACAGTAAATGAGTCTCTGCATGTGATGTTTGCTTGGGTTTCTAATAACACACATTTATGAACACATATGAAGTCTGACGCGCTTCGTGTTTGAAAACGGACATCACGTACACGCGTGGAGCGTCTCAAACTCCATCTCTGCATATACTGTGAGTTTGTGTTGCTCCTAACGTTCATCTGGGAACAAAACGAGATCCACTCACCAGATTTATGACGTAAATCATTTATAAACCCACACCAACACAGCAGAATACATCAATATGTTTCTAAATATGATTGCGAACTCCATCACAATTTCAAAATAAAAGTCTAACCCCTTGCTCTGAGTTTGCATGTTTTGATGTTCGTGTTCAAGAAATGACAGTGGCTGCAGCATTTCTATCGTAAAGAAGTGGACGAATATCAAAGATTAAGAAACTTGAATATAATGTAGTTTGGCCAATATTAAAGGAGGATTTGATCTGCTGTAAAGTGTAACAATCACAGGTCGCTGGCGCCCTCTGCAGGCTTGTGTTAGAATACATAATGTTGATTATGTTTATATTACATACATTACATTATGTATGCTAACAGTGTGGTTCAATAAAACCATATGATAACTTTTTATACTTTTGATACTTTATTGAAGCAGTTATTATTGCCTCATTGTTACTGTGTATTTTAAAGTCATTTTAACCCTCATAATGTCTTTGAGGTCTGTTTGGTCCCCATTTGATATTTCCCATATTAAAAACATTATTCCCTTCATGTCTTTTGTCACATTATCTAAACATATACAAAAAAATGGGCTGGATTTGGATGTTCTGCAGGTATGTAAAAAAAAAAAAAAAAAAAAATGGACCCACACTGAAAATGAATGGGAAAGGCGAAGAATGAAGAGTTTTTTTTCGTCACGCACACACGCGCTCTCACGGGCACATGCGCTCTCACGCACGCACGCTCTCACGCACGCTTATATATGCGTGCCGTGATAGACGCCGTGTTCCTATAGATAGACGTGATCAGCTGACAGTACTGAAGAAGCTTATATATGCGTGCTGAAGGAGCTTATATATGCGTGCTGTGATAGGCGTCGTGTTCCTATAGGTAGACATGATCAGCTGACAGTACTGAAGGAGCTTATATATGTGTGCTGTGATAGACGCCGTGTTCCTATAGGTAGACGTGATCAGCTGACAGTACTGAAGGAGCTTATATATGTGTGCTGTGATAGACGCTGTGTTCCTATAGACGTGATCAGCTGACAGTACTGAAGGAGCTTATATATGCGTGCTGAAGGAGCTTATATATGCGTGCTGTGATAGGCGTCATGTTCCTATAGGTAGACGTGATCGGCTGACAGTACTGAAGGAGCTTATATATGCGTGCCGTGATAGACGCCGTGTTCCTATAGGTAGACATGATCGGCTGACAGTACCGAAGGAGCTTATATATGTGTGCTGTGATAGACGCCGTGTTCCTATAGACGTGATCAGCTGACAGTACTGAAGGAGCTTATATATGCATGCTGAAGGAGCTTATATATGCGTGCTGTGATAGGCGTTGTGTTCCTATAGGTAGACGTGATCGGCTGACAGTACTGAAGGAGCTTATATATGTGTGCCGTGATAGACGCCGTGTTCCTATAGGTAGACGTGATCAGCTGACAGTACTGAAGGAGCTTATATATGCGTGCTGTGATAGACGTCATGTTCCTATAGGTAGACGTGATCGGCTGACAGTACTGAAGGAGTTTATATATGTGTGCTGTGATAGACGTCGTGTTCCTATAGGTAGACGTGATCAGCTGACAGTACTGAAGGAGCTTATATATGTGTGCTGTGATAGACGCCGTGTTCCTATAGACGTGATCACCTGACAGTACTGAAGGAGCTTATATATGCGTGCTAAAGGAGCTTATATATGCGTGCTGTGATAGGCGTTGTGTTCCTATAGGTAGACGTGATCGGCTGACAGTACTGAAGGAGCTTATATACGTGTGCTGTGATAGGCGTCGTGTTCCTATAGGTAGATGTGATCGGCTGACAGAACTGAAGGAGCTTATATGTGTGCTGTGATAGACGCCATGTTCCTATAGGTAGACGTGATCGGCTGACAGAACTGAAGGAGCTTATATATGTGTGCTGTGATAGACGTTGTGTTCCTATAGGTAGACGTGATCGTCTGACAGTACTGAAGGAGCTTATATATGCATGCTGTGATAGACACCGTGTTCCTATAGGTAGACATGATCAGCTGACAGTACTGAAGGAGCTTATATATGTGTGCCGTGATAGACGCCGTGTTCCTATAGGTAGACGTGATCAGCTGACAGTACTGAAGGAGCTTATATATGTGTGCTGTGATAGACGCCGTGTTCCTATAGACGTGATCAGCTGACAGTACTGAAGGAGCTTATATATGCGTGCTGAAGGAGCTTATATATGCGTGCCGTGATAGACGCCGTGTTCCTATAGGTAGACGTGATCAGCTAACAGTACTGAAGGAGCTTATATATGTGTGCTGTGATAGACGCCGTGTTCCTATAGACGTGATCAGCTGACAGTACTGAAGGAGCTTATATATGCGTGCTGAAGGAGCTTATATATGCGTGCTGTGATAGGCGTCGTGTTCCTATAGGTAGACGTGATCGGCTGACAGTACTGAAGGAGCTTATATATGCGTGCTGTGATAGACGTCGTGTTCCTATAGGTAGACGTGATCGGCTCACAGTACTGAAGGAGCTTATATATGTGTGCTGTGATAGACGCCGTGTTCCTATAGGTAGACGTGATCAGCTGACAGTACTGAAGGAGCTTATATATGTGTGCTGTGATAGACATCGTGTTCCTATAGGTAGACGTGATCGGCTCACAGTACTGAAGGAGCTTATATATGTGTGCCGTGATAGACGCCGTGTTCCTATAGGTAGACGTGATCAGCTGACAGTACTGAAGGAGCTTATATATGTGTGCTGTGATAGACGCCGTGTTCCTATAGACGTTATCAGCTGACAGTACTGAAGGAGCTTATATATGCGTGCTGAAGGAGCTTATATATGCGTGCTGTGATAGGCGTTGTGTTCCTATAGGTAGACGTGATCAGCTAACAGTACTGAAGGAGCTTATATATGCGTGCTGTGATAGACGTCGTGTTCCTATAGGTAGTCGTGATCAGCTGACAGTACTGAAGGAGCTTATATATGTGTGCTGTGATAGACGCCGTGTTCCTATAGACGTGATCACCTGACAGTACTGAAGGAGCTTATATATGCGTGCTAAAGGAGCTTATATATGCGTGCTGTGATAGGCGTTGTGTTCCTATAGGTAGACGTGATCGGCTGACAGTACTGAAGGAGCTTATATACGTGTGCTGTGATAGGCGTCGTGTTCCTATAGGTAGATGTGATCGGCTGACAGAACTGAAGGAGCTTATATGTGTGCTGTGATAGACGCCGTGTTCCTATAGGTAGACGTGATCGGCTGACAGAACTGAAGGAGCTTATATATGTGTGCTGTGATAGACGTTGTGTTCCTATAGGTAGACGTGATCGTCTGACAGTACTGAAGGAGCTTATATATGCATGCTGTGATAGACGCCGTGTTCCTATAGGTAGACATGATCAGCTGACAGTACTGAAGGAGCTTATATATGTGTGCCGTGATAGACGCCGTGTTCCTATAGGTAGACGTGATCAGCTGACAGTACTGAAGGAGCTTATATATGTGTGCTGTGATAGACGCCGTGTTCCTATAGACGTGATCAGCTGACAGTACTGAAGGAGCTTATATGCGTGCTGAAGGAGCTTATATATGCGCATGTGATAGACGCCGTGTTCCTATAGGTAGACGTGATCAGCTAACAGTACTGAAGGAGCTTATATATGTGTGCTGTGATAGACACCGTGTTCCTATAGACGTGATCAGCTGACAGTACTGAAGGAGCTTATATATGCGTGCTGAAGGAGCTTATATATGCGTGCTGTGATAGGCGTCGTGTTCCTATAGGTAGACGTGATCGGCTGACAGTACTGAAGGAGCTTATATATGCGTGCTGTGATAGACGCCCGTGTTCCTATAGGTAGACGTGATCGCTCACAGTACTGAAGGAGCTTATATATGTGTGCTGTGATAGACGCCGTGTTCCTATAGGTAGACGTGATCAGCTGACAGTACTGAAGGAGCTTATATATGTGTGCTGTGATAGACATCGTGTTCCTATAGGTAGACGTGATCGGCTCACAGTACTGAAGGAGCTTATATATGTGTGCCGTGATAGACGCCGTGTTCCTATAGGTAGACGTGATCAGCTGACAGTACTGAAGGAGCTTATATATGTGTGCTGTGATAGACGCCGTGTTCCTATAGACGTGATCAGCTGACAGTACTGAAGGAGCTTATATATGCGTGCTGAAGGAGCTTATATATGCGTGCTGTGATAGGCGTTGTGTTCCTATAGGTAGACGTGATCAGCTAACAGTACTGAAGGAGCTTATATATGCGTGCTGTGATAGACGTCGTGTTCCTATAGGTAGTCGTGATCAGCTGACAGTACTGAAGGAGCTTATATATGCGTGCTGTGATAGACGTCGTGTTCCTATAGGTAGACGTGATCAGCTGACAGTACTGAAGGAGCTTATATATGTGTGCTGTGATAGACGCCGTGTTCCTATAGGTAGACGTGATCAGCTGACAGTACTGAAGGAGCTTATATATGTGTGCTGTGATAGGCGTCGTGTTCCTATAGGTAGACATGATCAGCTGATTTTGATTTTGTGCAATATATGACAACTTGACGTGAACAATACGTGACAACTTGATTTTGTGCAATATATTTTTAAATGTGTTTTCAAATGTTGGGTTAACTTGACCCGATGACCATTGACTTGACGCGACGACCGTTAACTTGACCCGACGACTGTGGACTTGACGCAATAACCGTTAACTTGACCCGATGACAGTTGACTTGACACGATGACCGTTAACTTGACCGATGACCGTTGACTTGACGCGACGGCCGTTAATTTGACCCGACGGCCGTTGACTTGACCTGACAGCTGTTGACTTGACGCGACGACCGTTGACTTGACCCGACGACCGTTGACTTGACGACCGTTAACTTGACCCGACGACCATTTACTTGACGATCGTTAACCTGACCCGACGACCGTTGACTTGACCCGACTACCGTTGACTTGACGTGAAGATCCGACATGGGAAAATTACGTCGGTTGGAGGTTCTGACTTTCGGTTTCAATTACTTTTTGATTAATCATCCAGCCCTAGCAGTATCACTCAATAAAAACCTACCGTTATTCCTTCTACTGAAGTACGGGCTAGTTTTCCGCTTCTCTGCAAAGAACTTCAACCCTAAAAGAACATTACAGAGCTTTTAAAAATGACCATCCATGTTACTTTGACTTGTAAGAGTTCATGAGCTGTTGAGGTGAAAACTCACCGCTCTGGGTGTTTCTGGAGGGTGACGTACAGTCCGTGTGGTTCAGGCTCTTGTTCTCCTCCTGTACTCCTCCTGTCGTCTCTGATGGATCGTGTTCTTGGCTCTCAGAAGCAGAAATGTCTGAATGTTCATCTAGAGTTGGATTTAATCGTTCTTCTCGTTCAGCTTCCAGGTTGTTCTGCTCTCCAGTCTTTGTCTTCTCTTCTCGACGCTCGTCTTCATTGGCCGTCACCCCAGCACTCAGGGGACAGCTGGATTTCTCTTTCGTTTGTCCAGACACGGAGAAGTCAAAGTCGCTGATCTGCAGCTCCATGTCTGTTTGTGAGAGCAGATATCTGCGCAACTGAGTCCTGGACCTGAAGATCTTGCCCTGAGGACTGAGACAGCAAGTCACATCTGATTCAATCTGTACACTGACACCCAATATCTACATCTACGCAAGTAAATAACACACAAGAGCTGAGTAAACAGCTCAAACAAGGTTTCAATGAAGTAAGAGTGATGAATCAATGATTTTGGAGTTTGAGACTGTTTGGTGCGCTTCAATGAAAATATCTTGATTTAATTATGCGTGTAATATTTGAATAAATTTACATTTTTAAATGGGCCCCATTGGAAATTTGCAGAGTTTGTCTCAAGTAGGTTTTTAAAGGTGCAGCAGAAACACAGTTGAAATACTTGTGGCTCGGACCAATCAGACAGAGCACCACAACACTCTTGTAGCCAATCAGCAACAGGAGGCTGAGCAATGAAGGGAGGGGTGTGCTTGTTTGGGTGCAGATTTCAAATAATCAACAGCATTTCTCAGCATTGCTTACTGCCCCTTTAAACGATCCGATTGTGAAAGAGACGACACTGCCTTATGAAATCCTGTAGAGTTGGGCTTTTCAATATTTTAGAGGCCAAATGTGATCATTTTCATGCAAGAGATCGCCTTCCTAAAATTTAAAAGGCAGCTATACAACAATCAGGTATAACGTTAAGACCACCTTCCTAATATTGTGTTGGTCCCCCTTTTGCTGCCAAAACAGCTCTGACCCATCAAGGCATGGACAGCCTTCACTCCCCACGTGCATCAATGAGCCTTGGCCGCCCATGACCCTGTGGCCGGTTCACCACTGTTCCTTCCTTGGAGCACTTTTGATAGATCCTGACCACTGCAGACCGGGAACACCCCACAAGAGCTGCAGTTTTGGAGATGCTCTGACCCAGTCGTCTAGCCATCACAATCTGGCCCTTGTCAAACTCGCTCAAATCCTTACGCTTGCCCATTTTTCCTGCTTCTAACACATCAACTTTGAGGACAAAATGTTCACTTGCTGCCTAATATATCCCACTCACTAACAGGAGCCGTGAGGAAGAGATCATCAGTGTTATTCACTTCACCGGTCATAATGTTATGCCCGACACACACACACACACACACACACACACACACACACACACACACACACACACACACACACACACACACACACACACACACACACACACACACACACACACACACACACACACACACATATATATATATATAAAGACCCAATTTATCCAGTGAAAACTAATATTATAACTAAATATTTTCCAAATAATATTTTATTTTCTATTGCATTACATTCTACTCACTACAGTAATGTAAGATATATTTATTTATTATGTATTTAAATTATAAAAAAATTGTGTACACTGTTTAACACAGTTTGAAACCCCTTGAGAGTCTCGACAGTCATCAAGCTTCGAAACCTTTACGAATCGTTTGTTTTGAATCAGTGTTTCGGAGCGCACGTCAAACACACAGTCACGTGATTTCAGTAAACGAGGCTTCGTGAGTATAATTCAAGATTCAAGATTCAAGATTCAAGATTCAAGATTCAAGAGTTTTATTTGTCACATACACAGTTATATACAGAATATACAACCGGCAGTGAAATGTAAACAGGTCCGCTCCATGGACAGTGCAAATTCACAGTTAAAAACACAAGGAAGAAATTATAATAGAAATAGGATATAAAAAAAAAGTACTATATATATATATATATATGTCTATATCTGTAGAATTATAAATAATCAAGTCAAGAGAAAAAAAAAAGGTAACAAATAAGGATAAAGTGGAATAAAATAATTGAAGTAGACTTTGCAGTGAGTAAACTGTAGACTTATAAATATGTGGTTAACAAATGTATAAAGAGTATAATGTGCAAACAGGTTTATGACAGGTTGTTACACAGTAACAACGAGAACAGAAAGTGCAGTGCAATGTCAGTGTATCGATGTTTATCCTGGACGTGAAGTCACGTGATGTTAAGTTCAGGAGTCTGATGGCCTGGGGAAGAAGCTCCTCCTGAGTCTCTCAGTTTTGGCCATCAGGCGGGAAGCGCTTACCAGATGGTAGCAGCGTGAAGTGAGGGTTTGCAGGGTGATTAGAGTCCTTGATGATCTTGGTAGCTCTACCTTTGCAGCGTTTGGTGTAGACGCCCTGCAGAGACGGAGAGCTGACCCTGAGATACGCTTCGGATAAGCGCACTACTCTTTGCAGGGCTTTGCGGTCATGACTGGTGCTGTTCCCATACCACGCTGTGATGCACTGAGTTAAAACACTTTCTATCGCCCTAAATAGAAAGTTTTCAGGATAGCTGGTGAAACCCTGAATTTCCTCAGCTGGCGCAGGTGGTACAGTCTTTGCCTGGCTTTTTTCACCTGTGTCTGAATGTGAGCAGTCCAGGTCAGGTCCTCGGAGATGTTTACTCCCAGGTACTTGAAGCTGCTCACTCTCTACTGGTGACCCGCTGATCATGAGGGGGAGTATGTCCGTTGCTGTCTCTTCCTGAAGTCCACAATCATTTCTTTGGTCTTGCCAACATTCAGAGAGAGACAGTTGTCCTGGCACCATGATGTTAGATGCTCCACCTCGTCCAAGTATGCCGCCTCGTTGTTGTTGGAAATGAGGCCCAGGACAACAGTATCATCAGCAAATTTGATGATAGAGGTGGAGCTGTGTGTGGACAAACAGTCATGCGTGTAGAGAGAGTAGAGCAGGGGCTCAGGACACAGCCCTGTGGAGCTCCCACACTCAGGGTGATGGAGGTGGAGGTGGACTGGCCTATTCTCACCACCTGAGGCCTGCCAGTGAGGAAGTCCTCAATCCAGTGGCAGAGAGAAGGATTCAGGCCGAGATCCAGGAGTTTGGAGGTTAGCTTGGTGGGAACTATGGTGTTAAAGGCTGAGCTATAGTCAATAAATAGCAGTCTTACGTAGTTCCCACTTTTGCTGTCGATGTGAGTGAGGGAGGAGTGGAGGACATGAGAGATGGCATCTTCAGTCGATCTATTGGGACGATAGGCAAACTGAAGAGGGTCCAAAGTGTCAGGAATGAAGGCGCAAATGGTGTTTTTAATGAGTCTCTCAAAGACCTTCATGACTATAGACGTGAGAGCCACTGGACGATAGTCATTTAGGCAAGAGGGTTTACTGTTCTTAGGACAGGGATGATGGTGGATTTTTTGAAGGAGGTGGGGACCACAGATGTAGCGAGGACTCATTAAAGATAGATGTAAACAACCCGGTGAGCTGATCAGCACAGGACCGCAGAAACCGACCTGAAATACCATCCGGCCCGGCAGCTTTCCTGGCGTCCACACGCTTGAGTGCTCTCGAACTTCATCCTCCGAGACAGAGATCACGTGATTGTTGCTGCTCTGAGTAATTTCCTCTAACGCGCCACTTGGCGAGTCGCGTTACGCGGTTACAGTCAAAGCGAGCATAGAAAGAGTTTAACTCGTTCACGAGCAACGGATCAACGCTTGCCTCTGCAGAGGATTTAGATCCAAAGGAGCAGATGGACCTCAGACCTTGCCACATGCGCCGCGAGTCGTTGAGTTGGAAATGAGACTCCACTCGATCCTTATAACGGAGTTTTGCGGCTTTAACTGCTCGTCTGAGAGCATAGCAGGACGATCTGTATTCATTCATATTCCCTGAATGGAGACCGGCGTTGTAAGCAGCAGTGCGTATGCGTTCACTGCCGCGCTGGATTGAATTGTCCACCCACGGTTTCTGATTTGAGAAGGGCGTTATTGTTATTGTTTGCGTGGCTTGCTCTGTAAGCGTGTTGATGAAGCAAAGCGCCACGTCTGTGAACTCGCCACGCCAGCTGAACTTCGCTCGGAACATGTCCCAATCCACATCGCCCAGAGCTGCCTGTAGCGCGGTCTCTGAGTGGGGTGACCAACGCTTAACTTCCCGCCTCACCGGGGTTCCTGGAGGAGCTTTTGTTTGTATTCGGGAGTGAGGAAAATGGCGGCATGATCCGATTTGCCAAACGCTGGAAGTGACCGCGCTTTTATAGGCGTTCTTAAACGGAGAGTAGCAATGATCCAGTGTGTTTGCTCCTCGTGTGGGGCAGGAGGCGTGCTGATGAAAGTTTGGCAAGACTTTCTTTAGGTTTGCTTTGTTAAAATCGCCACGCGACAATGAATGCCGCGTCGGGATGTTGGTTTATGACGCCGCTGGCAACATCATGAAGGCCAGATAAAGCCAGCGCTGTGTCTGCCTGCGGTGGGATGTTGGCGGCGGTTTGCGACAACAGCAGAGAACTCCTCGGCAGATAGAATGGACGGCAGATGATTGTTAAATGTTCCAGATGAGGCGAGCAGGACCGCGAGAGAATGGTGATGTTCCTGGGATCGCACCATTTCTTGTTGATCATGAAACACACTCCACCGCTTTGGATTTACCGGCCTCGGCTGTTCTGTCCATCCGAAAAACAGAGAAGTTCTCCGGCGGCGCCACAGCTGTGTCCGGGGACGGGCGTGAGCCATGTTTCGGACAAACAGTAGATATTACAGTCTCTCATGTCCCGTTGAAAACTTATCCTGGCTCTAAGATCGTCCATCTTATTATCCAAGGATTGAACATTTGCTAGAAGAATGCTCGGGAGAGGAGGTCTGAATGCCCTTTTCCTCAGTCTGTTACGGATACCAGCACGTTTCCCACGGTGTTTCTTTGTTCTACGCCGCTGGCTCTGGCCATTGTTCAACTCGGCGTTGCGAAGAATCTCAGATGGCCACAGAGGATCGGCGAAAGTGTCCTGAAACAGTCCAGTGTAGAGGTAACCAATGTCCAAAAGAGTTTTGCTGTCGTAGTAGATCAATGCAGATGATAAGTTTGTAAAAACTGAGAGTTAAAAGTAAAATAGTAAATAAAAGCACAGTCTTCGCGGAGCGACCTGAACGGCGACCAAACACAGCGGCGCCATTTTGAATAATTAAAAGGAATAGTAACGTTACTTAAAGGAACATGCTGACTTTGGGGGGCTTTATCTTAATCCCCGTATCCCCCAGAGTTAGATAAGTCCATACACACCATTCTCATCTCTGTGTGTGTCATAACTCTGTCTGACGCACCCACCGCTAGCCTAGCTTAGCACAAAGACTGGAAGTAAATGGCTCCAGTTAGCCTACTGCTCAATAAGTGACAAAATAACGCCACCATTTTCCTATTTACATGTTATGATGTGTATAGTTACATCGTGTACTAAGACCGACGGAAAATGAAAAGTCTGGATTTTCTAGACCGATATGGCTAGGGACTATATTTATTTTATTCCTGTGTAATAATCCAGGAGCTGCTGCCATCCCATTGTTGCAGCGGCGCAATGATATTACAGCGTCTGCAAACAGTCCCCAGCACGCTCTCTGTGCGAGCAGGATGTCACGCTGGTTATGGTGACGGCCTATTTTCAGGCGCTGTAATATCACTGCGCCGCTGCACCTGCATTGTATCACTCCACGAGCTCGGCTGTTTTCTGAAAGTGTATCTGTCTTTTATAAATCTGATAAACTAAAGACTCTTGGGAGATATGAAGGATCAACACTACTCTAGAGATACTCCAGATTAACATGAGACTGGCACAAACTCTGTGTCTCTGTGTGTGTGTGTGTGTGTGTGTGTGTGTGTGTGTGTGTGTGTGTGTGTGTGTGTGTGTGTGTGTGTGTGTGATGACCCCTTTAAATTGAGCCATCCATAGAAAAAATAAACAAACTCTGGAAATGGATAAAAACACATATTACAGAGACACTTAATGTTTAATGGTATTAGATGATTAGTTTATTGCATTTGATAGATTATACTTTTTCCAATGTGTTTGTAAACTATGTTTGGTCTGAGTTTTGTTGCATTTATCTGACCAGCAGTCACCGGCGTTCGAACAGTGAATCAATTGGTTCGAATCTTTGAAAAGCTTCGGTTCTCGCATCCATCAGATCATACAGACACGCACCTGATGATGTAGACGTCGACTCTCCCAGCGGTGCTTCCGCCCTGTCTCTCTCTCATCTCTCTCCTCCAGCCCGCGGCGGTCGCAGTCTCAGACCCCGACATTCTCGAGCAGCACTTCGGCTAATGTGAGCGTCCCTGTTCGGAACACTGACTCGGCTCTGACACACAGTAACCCATTAGACTCACTCGACCGTGCGTTAACAAACAACTTCAGACGATCCTGAAGGATTCACGGTGTGTTGTGTGTAAATACTACGGAAGCTCAGAGACGGGGAGTTTGGGATGTACGACACCTAGTGCTTCGGAGGATAATAACGCCAGCTTTTCGATTAATTCAATAATAATAATAAAAACAAGGGGAGATTTGCACAGCATCCTACATTAAGAAGAAAAAAAAATATCCCAAACTAATGTTCTTATAGCTTTTTTGTGATAAAATGAATGAATGAATGAAGGTGTAATTCAAATATAACATTGAGCATGTTAGCTTAGGCTCTTAGATTTACTGAAAATGTCTGTGTTTTTAATATATTATGTGCATATTAAACAATAAGCAGTTCTGTTTGTATTCACACTAGTAACTGCAAAGTGCTTATAATTAATAGCAAAAGTAATGAATATATTATTGCACGTGACATGAATGGGAAGTTATAACAGAACTAAAGATCTATCATTGAATCATTATTATATAAATCTGCACTTCTGCAATTGAGCTAACTGTGTCCGAAGGAAAACAAAACACTGTCTTAAAATTATTTGCAGAGTAAAATCCACTACTAAATTAATTGTTATAGGGTTTATAGTGCACTATATAGGGGATAGGGAACGATTCAGACAGTGCACTATATAGGGGATGGGGAACGATTCAGACAGTGCACTATATAGGGGATAGGAATGATCAGACAGTGCACTATATAGGGGATGGGGAACAATCAGAAAGTGCACTATATAGGGAATAAGGAACGATCAGACAGTGCACTATATAGGGGATAGGGAACGATTCAGACAGTGCACTATATAGGGATGGGGAGCGATTCAGACTGCACTATATAGGGGATGGGGAACGATCAGACAGTGCACTATATAGGGGATAGGGAACGATCAGACAGTGCTCTATACAGGGGATAGGGAACGATCAGACAGTGCTCTATATAGGGGATGGGGAACAATCAGAAAGTGCACTATATAGGGAATAAGGAACGATCAGACAGTGCACTTTATAGGGGATGGGGAACGATTCAGACAGTGCACTATATAGGGGATAGGGAACAATCAGACAGTGCACTATATAGGGAATAGGGAACAATCAGACAGTGCACTATATAGGGGATGAGGAACGATCAGACAGTCCACTATATAGGGATGGGAACAATCAGAAAGTGCACTATATAGGGGAATAAGGAATGATCAGACAGTGCACTATATAGGGATGAGGAACGATTCAGACAGTGCACTGTATAGGGATGGGGAACGATTCAGACTGCACTATATAGGGATGGGGAGCGATTCAGTCAGTCCACTATATAGGGGATGGGAACAATCAGAAAGTGCACTATATAGGGAATAAGGAATGATCAGACAGTGCACTATATAGGGGATAGGGAACGATTCAGACAGTGCACTGTATAGGGGATGGGGAACGATTCAGACTGCACTATATAGGGGATGGGGAACGATTCAGTCAGTGCACTTTATAGGGGATAAGGGACATTCAGACAGTGCACTATGTAGGGGATGGGGAACGATCAGACCGTGCACTATAGAGGGGATAGGGAATGATCAGACAGTGCACTATATAGGGGATAGGAAACGATCAGACAGTGCACTATATAGGGGATAGGAAACGATCAGACTGTCCACTATAAAGGAGATAGGGAACGATCAGACTGTGCACTATATAGGGGATAGGAAACGATCAGACTGTCCACTATATAGGAGATAGGGAACGATCAGACTGTGCACTATATAGGGGATAGGAAATGATCAGACTGTGCACTATAGGGGATAGGGAACGATCAGACTGTCCACTATATAGGAGATAGGAGCGATCAGACTGTGCACTATATGGGGATAGGGAATGATCAGACTGTGCACTATAGGGGATAGGGAACAATCAGACAGTGCACTATATGAGGAGCGATCAGACAGTGCACTATATAGGGGATGGGGAATGGTCAGACAGTGCACTATATAGGGGATAGGGAACGATCAGACAGTCCACTATATAGGGGATGGGGAACAATCAGAAAGTGCACTATATAGGGAATAAGGAATGATCAGACAGTGCACTATATAGGGGATAGGGAACGATTCAGACAGTGCACTGTATAGGGGATGGGGAACGATTCAGACTGCACTATATAGGGGATGGGAACGATTCAGTCAGTGCACTATATAGGGATGGGAACGATCAGACAGTGCACTATATAGGGATGGGGAACGGTCAGACACTGCACTATATAGGGATAGGGGAACGATTTAGACAGTGCACTATATGGGGATGAGGAACGATCAGACAGTGCACTTTATAGGGGATAAGGACATTCAGACAGTGCACTATGTAGGGGATGGGAACGATCAGACAGTGCACTATAGGGGATAGGGAACAATCAGACAGTGCACTATATAGGGAACGATCAGACAGTGCACTATATAGGGGATGGGGAATGGTCAGACAGTGCACTATATAGGGATAGGAGCGATCAGACTGCACTTTATAGGGGATGAGGAACGATTCAGACAGTGCACTATATAGGGATAGGAACAATCAGACAGTGCACTATATGGGAATAGGAACAATCAGAAAGTGCACTATATAGGGAATAAGGAATGATCAGACAGTGCACTATATAGGGGATAGGGAACGATTCAGACAGTGCACTGTATAGGGGATGGGGAAGCGATCAGACAGTGCACTATATAGGGATGGGAGAGCGGTCAGACAGTGCACTATATAGGGGATGAGGAGCGATTTAGACAGTGCACTATATAGGGGATAGGGAACGATCAGACAGGGCACTTTATAGGGGATAAGGGACATTCAGACAGTGCACTATGTAGGGGATGGGGAACGATCAGACAGTGCACTATAGAAGGGATAGGGAATGATCAGACAGTGCACTATATAGGGGATAGAAGCGATCAGACAGTGCACTATATAGGGGATAGGAAACGATCAGACTGTCCACTATATAGGAGATAGGGAACGATCAGACTGTGCACTATATGGGGATAGGAACAATCAGACAGTGCACTATATAGGAACGATCAGACAGTGCACTATATAGGGGATGGGGAATGGTCAGACAGTGCACTATATAGGGATAGAGGAACGATCAGACAGTGCACTTTATAGGGGATGAGAGCGATTCAGACAGTGCACTATATAGGGGATAGAGAGCGATCAGACAGTCCACTATATGGGGATGGGGAACAATCAGAAAGTGCACTATATAGGGAATAAGGAATGATCAGACAGTGCACTATATGGGGATAGGAACGATTCAGACAGTGCACTGTATAGGGATGGGGAACGATTCAGACTGCACTATATATGGGGATGGGGAAGCGATTCAGTCAGTGCACTATATAGGGGATGGGGAACGATCAGACAGTGCACTATATAGGGGATGGGGAACGGTCAGACAGTGCACTATATAGGGGATGGGGAACGGTCAGACAGTGCACTATATAGGAGATAGGGAATGATCAGATTGTGCACTATAGGGGATAGGAGCGATCAGACAGTGCACTATATGAGGAGCGATCAGACAGTGCACTATATAGGGATGGGAAGCGGTCAGACAGTGCACTATATAGGGATGGGGAACGATCAGACAGTGCACTATATAGGGATAGGGAACAATCAGACAGTGCATTATACAGGGGATAGGGAACAATCAGACAGTGCACTTTATAGGGGATAAAGGACATTCAGACAGTGCACTATATAGGGGATGGGGAACGATCAGACAGTGCATTATACAGGGGATAGGGAATGATCAGACAGTGCACTATATAGGGGATAGGAAACGATCAGACAGTGCACTATATAGGGGATAGGAAAGCGATCAGACTGTCACTATATAGGAGATAGGAAACGATCAGACAGTGCACTATATAGGAACGATCAGACAGTGCACTATATAGGGGATGGGAACGGTCAGACAGTGCACTATATAGGGGATGGGGAACGATCAGACAGTGCACTATATAGGGGATAGGGAACAATCAGACAGTGCATTATACAGGGGATAGGGAACAATCAGACAGTGCACTTTATAGGGGATAAAGGACATTCAGACAGTGCACTATATAGGGGATGGGGAACGATCAGACAGTGCATTATACAGGGGATAGGGAATGATCAGACAGTGCACTATATAGGGGATAGGAAACGATCAGACAGTGCACTATATAGGGGATAGGAAACGATCAGACTGTCCACTATATAGGAGATAGGGAACGATCAGATTGTGCACTATATAGGGGATAGGGAATGATCAGACTGTGCACTATAGGGGATAGGGAATGATCAGACAGTGCACTATATAGGGAACGATCAGACAGTGCACTATATAGGGGATGGGGAACGGTCAGACAGTGCACTATATAGGGGATGGGGAACGATCAGACAGTGCACTATATAGGGGATAGGGAACGATTCAGACAGTGCACTGTATAGGGGATGGGGAACGATTCAGACTGCACTATATAGGGGATGGGGAACGATTCAGTCAGTGCACTATATAGGGGATGGGGAACGATCAGACAGTGCACTATATAGGGATGGGGAACGGTCAGACACTGCACTATATAGGGGATAGGGAACGATTTAGACAGTGCACTATATAGGGGATAGGGAACGATCAGACAGTGCACTTTATAGGGGATAAGGGACATTCAGACAGTGCACTATGTAGGGGATGGGGAACGATCAGACAGTGCACTATAGAGGGGATAGGGAATGATCAAACAGTGCACTATATAGGGGATAGGAAACGATCAGACAGTGCACTATATAGGGGATAGGAAACGATCAGACTGTCCACTATATAGGAGATAGGGAACGATCAGACTGTGCACTATATAGGGGATAGGAAACGATCAGACTGTCCACTATAGGAGATGAGGAACGATCAGACTGTGCACTATATAGGGGATAGGGAATGATCAGACTGTGCACTAATAGGGATAGGGAACGATCAGACTGTCCACTATATAGGAGATAGGGAACGATCAGACTGTGCACTATATAGGGGATAGGGAATGATCAGACTGTGCACTATAGGGGATAGGGAACAATCAGACAGTGCACTATATAGGAGCGATCAGACAGTGCACTATAGGGGATGGGGAATGGTCAGACAGTGCACTATATAGGGGATAGGGAACGATCAGACAGTGCACTTTATAGGGGATAGGGAACGATTCAGACAGTGCACTATATAGGGGATAGGGAACAATCAGACAGTGCACTATATAGGGAATAGGGAACAATCAGACAGTGCACTATATAGGGATGAGGGACGATCAGACAGTCCACTATATAGGGGATGGGGAACAATCAGAAAGTGCACTATATAGGGAATAAGGAATGATCAGACAGTGCACTATATAGGGGATAGGGAACGATTCAGACAGTGCACTGTATAGGGGATGGGGAACGATCAGACAGTGCACTATATAGGGGATGGGACGCAGTCAGACAGTGCACTATATATGGGGATGAGGAACGATTCAGACAGTGCACTATATAGGGGATGAGAACGATCAGACAGGGCACTTATAGGGGATGGGGGACATTCAGACAGTGCACTATGTAGGGATGGGAACGATCAGACAGTGCACTATAGAAGGGATAGGGAATGATCAGACAGTGCATATGGGGATAGGAAGCGATCAGACAGTGCACTATATAGGGGATAGAGGCGATCAGACTGTCCACTATATAGGATAGGAGAACGATCAGACTGTGCACTATAGGGGATAGGGAACGATCAGACTGTCCACTATATAGGAGATAGGGAACGATCAGACTGTGCACTATATAGGGGATAGGGAATGATCAGACTGTGCACTATAGGGGATGGGAGCGACTATATAGGGGATAGGAAACGATCAGACTGTCCACTATATAGGAGATAGGGAACGATCAGACTGTGCACTATATAGGGGATAGGGAACAATCAGACAGTGCACTATATAGGGAACGATCAGACAGTGCACTATATAGGGGATGGGGAATGGTCAGACAGTGCACTATATAGGGGATAGGGAACGATCAGACAGTGCACTTTATAGGGGATAGGGAACGATTCAGACAGTGCACTATATAGGGGATAGGGAACGATCAGACAGTCCACTATATAGGGGATGGGGAACAATCAGAAAGTGCACTATATAGGAATAAGGAATGATCAGACAGTGCACTATATGGGGATGGGGAAGACAGTACACTGTATTGGGGAACGACAGTGCACTATATAGGGGATGGGGAACGATTCAGTCAGTGCACTATATAGGGGATGGGGAACGATCAGACAGTGCACTATATAGGGGATGGGGAACGGTCAGACAGTGCACTATATAGGGATGAGAGCGGTCAGACAGTGCACTATATGGAGATGAGAATGATCAGATTGTGCACTATATAGGGATAGGAACGATCAGACAGTGCACTGAGGCAGATAGAGGAACGATCCAGACAGTGCACTATATGGGGATGAGGAACGGTCAGACAGTGCACTATATAGGGGATGGGGAACGATCAGACAGTGCACTATATAGGGGATAGGGAACAATCAGACAGTGCATTATACAGGGGATAGGGAACAATCAGACAGTGCACTTTATAGGGGATAAAGGACATTCAGACAGTGCACTATATAGGGGATAGGAAACGATCAGACTGTCCACTATATAGGAGATAGGGAACGATCAGACTGTGCACTATATAGGGGATAAGGGAACAAAATCAGACAGTGCACTATATAGGGGATGAGGGAGCGATTCAGACAGTGCACTGTATAGGGGATGTGGAACGATTCAGACTGCACTATATAGGGATGGGGAGCGATTCAGTCAGTGCACTATATGGGGATGAGAACGATCAGACAGTGCACTATATAGGGGATGGGGAACGGTCAGACACTGCACTATATAGGGATGGGAGCGATTTAGACAGTGCACTATATAGGGGATAGGGAAGCGATCAGACAGTGCACTTTATAGGGATAAAGGACATTCAGACAGTGCACTATGTGAGGGGATGAGGAGCGATCAGACAGTGCACTATAGGGGATAGGGAACAATCAGACAGTGCACTATATGAGAACGATCAGACAGTGCACTATATGGGGATGGGGAATGGTCAGACAGTGCACTATATAGGGGATAGGGAACGATCAGACTGCACTTTATAGGGGATAGGGAACGATTCAGACAGTGCACTATATAGGGGATAGGGAACAATCAGACAGTGCACTATATAGGGAATAGGGAACAATCAGAAAGTGCACTATATAGGGAATAAGGAATGATCAGACAGTGCACTATATAGGGATGAGAACGATTCAGACAGTGCACTGTATAGGGGATGGGGAACGATCAGACAGTGCACTATATAGGGGATGGGGAACGGTCAGACAGTGCACTATATGGGGATAGGAGCGATTTAGACAGTGCACTATATAGGGGATAGGGAACGATCAGACAGGGCACTTTATAGGGGATAAGGGACATTCAGACAGTGCACTATGTAGGGGATGGGGAACGATCAGACAGTGCACTATAGAAGGGATAGGGAATGATCAGACAGTGCACTATATAGGGGATAGGAAACGATCAGACAGTGCACTATATAGGGGATAGGAAACGATCAGACTGTCCACTATATAGGAGATAGGGAACGATCAGACTGTGCACTATATAGGGATAGGGAACAATCAGACAGTGCACTCATATAGGGAACGATCAGACAGTACACTATATAGGGATGGGGAATGGTCAGACAGTGCACTATATAGGGGATAGGAGCGATCAGACAGTGCACTTTATAGGGGATAGGAACGATTCAGACAGTGCACTATATAGGGATAGGGAGCGATCAGACAGTCCACTATATAGGGATGGGGAACAATCAGAAAGTGCACTATATAATCAGGAATAAGGAATGATCAGACAGTGCACTATATAGGGGATAGGGAACGATTCAGACAGTGCACTGTATAGGGGATGGGGAGGCGATTCAGACTGCACTATATAGGGGATGGGGAAGCGATTCAGTCAGTGCACTATATATGGGATGGGGAGCGATCAGACAGTGCACTATATAGGGATGGAGAGCGGTCAGACAGTGCACTATATCTGGGGATGGGAGAACGGTCAGACAGTGCACTATATAGGAGATAGGGAATGATCAGATTGTGCACTATAGGGGATAGGGAACGATCAGACAGTGCACTATATAGGGAACGATCAGACAGTGCACTATATAGGGGATGGGAACGGTCAGACAGTGCACTATATAGGGGATGGGGAACGATCAGACAGTGCACTATATAGGGGATAGGGAACAATCAGACAGTGCATTATACAGGGGATAGGGAACAATCAGACAGTGCACTTTATAGGGGATAAAGGACATTCAGACAGTGCACTATATAGGGATGGGGAACGCATCAGACAGTGCATTATACAGGGATAGGGAATGACTGTGACAGTGCACTATATAGGGGATAGGAAACGATCAGACAGTGCACTATATAGGGGATAGGAAACGATCAGACTGTCCACTATAT